>DWJZ01008896.1:0-11045 GCA_018249125.1 Asbolis capucinus
GTTGTTTGAAGAAAGACTGGCTTTCATGTCCTCAACAGAAATATGACATTTGGCGAATTACTTAAGCATTATATTGATTCTCCTCTCACAATAGGAGGGACCTAGGCCAAGGTCTACCACATTGACCAAAAGGACTGGTAGACTTCACACACTTTCGAGAGCTTTAAGGGGTCTCAGGTTTCTTTACGATGTTTTTGTTCACCGAAGCAAGTGTCAAACACTTTCAGTCACATAAGTTACGCATAATGTATCCGTTATTCAGCATCTCATTCATGTTTGTGACTAATTAGTTAACAAAATTCAGTTAACTAACTGCAAAGTCTGGCATTATGTTGGTCGATCGGTATGAGGATGGATGACCAATAGGGGCCAAATACTTCATCAAGGAGGCGCCTCCTTGATTCGGAGAACACGTAAATCGAGGCTATTATGCCATTAAAACCGAATAAGATCTAACCATAAACACGAAATTAAACGTTTACATTAAAGCTGAAGAAGCAATTTAATCAATAAATAACCCAAGTATTAGCGTCAGATGACTACGTGCCTCTGCTAAATTTGATTACTATAGAAGCTATTCCTACTTTGAAAACCTTTGAGTTATTCACTAATCTGGCGATCACCAGCAATGTCGGCATGTTCAGAATTTTCAAAGTAAATTCTCCAATTTGTCGCTTTAAACATTCAATCCATTCATACGATATTTTTCATGTTCGTTAGTTTATAGATAGTGTTTACGTTTGTTGCTATTTGATTTTGATTCCGGCTTTTGTCGGTTGACTTGTTATGCATTTTTAAATTCAGCTTTATGAATGACGAATTCTAAATTCAAATGCAAATTATTTTGTGTTGATATTTTCCAATAACTTATAACATCGAATATGTTGAATCTATCATTGTTTCAGATGTGGGTATTTTATAACTGTTTATCTTACTAAATGCGCTAACTGTTGAACGGATTAAGATGAAATTTTACACGCAGATAGTCATGGATAACACATTTTTATCAACACATGACGAGGACGAATCTGTGAGCAAAAACTAGTATATACTTTAATATTAATATTTTCAACTTTATTGTTCTAAAGTTGGTAAAACTTCCGTATATCGGTTCTTAGGCAAACATACTGTTGTAAATCTCTACTAAGGAGTGATAATCATAGATACGTAAGATTTAGATTCTTATATGAAAACCGAAAAAAATTATATTCTAGATTTTTCTGCAATTCGATTAGCTGATCCTAAAGTAGAATTAAAAATACTCTAGATATTTCATTAAACGTAGCAACAAATATTTGCAACAAATTAATACACAAATGCAATACCGAGAAATGCTTTCAAAAGCGTTACCTATAACATCATGTTTATTTCCACGAGTAAACAAATTACAGGCAATCTAGACGCAAATGAACTTGCTAACAAAAAGCTTGTATGCACATGTTGCGAGGGAAATTGCAATAACTCATCGGGTGCACCTTTTGACACATTCTCACCTCGTTCCCCGGCTACTAATGACTCAATTAAACACAACTTAGGGCGTTTCCTCACGGTAAGGTGTCCGTTATTTACTGGATTGTTGGCTCTTGTTTCTTTTTGGAGTTTTACACGATGAAACGGTTTTTACTACTGACTGTGCAACTTGTCCTCGACATATTTGCCTTTTAATTCCATTGGCCCACTGATATACTTAACCTTATTTGGGAATGTTATGTTATGGGTACTCACTGTGTTTTTTGCCTCAATATTTCGACCCAGTTGCATTGGAGCAGCATGATGGATGGCGTGGGCTTCTTCATGAGGAGAGAGTTCAGTAATGGGCTATCAAGTGGTTCTCAGTAATTGGCTAAGCCGATTATTCCAGACGAGGGCGTTCGTTTTTTCGTACAGAGTTCGTTTTTTCTAGTCCGGTCATTGATGTTTTTATATGAAAACGGAGCAATTATAGGGTTCTGAGTTCTACGAGTATAAAATACCAAATAAGATTTATTATGACATTAATAATTTGTTATAAAAACAATCATGTGAGGAAATTACACCTGCGTGTGTGCGCGAGTTTGGCGATTAAAGACTAATTTACAATTATGAGTAATTATCTATCTTAAAAATAAAGAAAAAGAGAGCATACGTCACAGCATTCGTCACAAAATATCCTTAGATTTCATAACAAACGCAACAAACTCGATCAGAACTTGTAAATTGATTGAAACTGCAGCAATAATCAAAGAAGTCGTACAAACTAATATAACTATTTCTCTGTTACTTATGCCAAGTTGCTTCGACTATTGGAAATATGAATAATATTATATTTATTCACTTTCATTAAAGTTTTACTGTGCAGCATTATTCTTAATTATTATTTCATATTGTAAATGTGAAAGTAACTTTGTCTGTTACTTTTTCACGCCTAAACTATTGAGCCGAGTTTGATGATACTCGTAAATTTTTATTTCTAAATTCGGTAAAATTTATTGGTTATGTGGTATTTAGAACCAGTTTTTGGACTTTAGTAAAATACAAGCAACGTTTTTTTCGAAAAAAGGCTTGAAAGGCTAAAAATAGAGGATGAAAGTGTAGTCATTATCGAAGATATAAACATAACACTTTGCATTCATACACTGGATGTGGTGTTAACTGTGCGTGAAAAAAATGGAGAGGAAGAAGGCAGAAGAGACGTATTGTGGACATAGTCACGTGAAAAGGCTAGTGCTAAAACAAATGAAATCTTTCCCCTTTTACAACACCAAAATTTCAATAATCATATCTCACGTAACCCAACAATGTTTAGAAGCAATTTATCAAAGAGGATGAAAATACTAACACAAGTATTTTCCTAACAAAAATTACCCTCGTGATAACCGTAGCCTCTAAGAGAAATATTATGAAACTTTTGAAAATTTCAATAAAAAACTTAGTCTGCCGTATGTGTACATACTTGAGACCGGTGAAACAAATTGGAAAGCAAATAAAGGCTTCCTCAAAAACAACGGAAACTTTTTCAATTACAAACTTAACTTACACATTCTTAACTGGGAGAGGTCAATGATCTTATCAATAAACAAGGTGTTTTAATTTTTATGTATTCGTTGGAGCATTTTATTTAATAAGTGAAAATATTGAAATTTCTGGAACTTTATAATTCGTACTCATCTAATTTATATTGAATATTACTGTATAGGTATTGAATTGTTTTACCGAAAACTAATTAATATCTTAAGACAATTCACACACGGCCATCTGATCCGAAACTAATTATTTTTGCTAGTGCTATAGTGATCAGAAATCTTATAAACATACCTGAAAATATATTCTTACATAGATATTTTTATTACAACCAGACACAGAACAAACATTCCTGCTCATCACAGAAAAGTTTGTTCTGGTCCACACCCAGATTCATGGTTGAACCTATGACCACCGACCTAGCTTGACTGACCACCAACAGGCCAATGATCAATGTAATTTGATACCTGATCTATCAGTTCTCACGATAACATTTTATCACTGACATCATCATCACCTGCTTTGTTATCGACGTCCAAAGAAGCACTCGCGAAAATTAAAACCCTATTAAAATTTTAGAAAAGGGACCAAACTTTTATCAGTTATGAACTTTCGTGACATTTCGCGAAGAATTATTATCGTCTTATCTTCCGTTCTTGAGAAACGAATTCAACTTGGCTGGTATTTACGTTCAGTGCAGTTTCTTTCAATTAAAGATACTTAGAGTTTTCTCAAGGGTCTTAGTTCTTTAGCATAATTATAATGAATACTGTAAAATAATTAAATTATGAGAGGGTATTAGAATTGACAAGATCATTTACATTAAAAATAATAATTACCTCACTTCAGACTTTAGGTCTATTTTACGTTATAAAGTAGACAGTTCAGTATCAAATTAAATAGATCATCATCATCATCGTTACATCATCATTTTGTATGTATGAACAGTACAGCCTTTGGACTAAAGTTCACCATGTTGGCCACTTGTGAATCCACAATGTGTATTGGTAAGTATATTTCATACACCTGAAAGAACTTCATGGAGAAATCTCGGCTGAGCAGGTTTTCTCACGATGTTTTCTTAAACCGAAACAAGCGACGGATCAGTTCTCTTATACACGACACTGAGAATTAGATATGTGAGGACAAATTCTGGACTATTCTGAAGACCAACGCTCAAACCGCCAGGCTACTCAATTGATATGGAAATGAAAAAATGACTGAAGCCATACGCAAATTAGTCAGCATTGTTTCCCCCAGCAAGGGTAGCAAACAGTGAAAGTTAATTAAATAAAAATACCCAGCGAAATCCGTTTCGCGGCGTTGAGGTGTCAAACAGCAATCAGCAAATAAAGAACTGCCAATAAGTTACCGAGGCTATTCACCGAATCGAGAGGTTCTGTCTGATTCATTGTCACGTCCCGTTTTGATTGGACGTGCTCCGATATCGATAGCTGGGATTGCGACTGTTTGAAATTTTAATATATATTTTTTATTTTCATCTCATACTCGATTCCTCCTTGTGGATTGGCAATTTCGTTGTTCAAACAGAATAATAATAATTAGCTTACCTATGATTGAGAGTTGCGGATTTGAATCTGTTGTGTGGGCTTTAATGCCCGAGATTACACGTAAGTGTAAGTGAATTAGAAAAAGGAGGTTTGGTAGAAAAAAGTTAAGCAACGGCTGGCGCGGACGGTAGGAGAATAGCTGTCTGTTATCTGTAATTTTTTTTGCCTTGGAGGGCATGTAAAGCCGTCAGTCCCGTTGTATCCGTTAGTTGTTTCGTTTAGTCATGTCGGAGGCCAGACAGCAGTCGGCTCGCGACGCACCGTCACAGATACCCCCCGAAGCAACCGAGTCATGTCGGAGGCCAACGACAACTTAAAATTTCCTGTACTTGGGTTGGCCAGTAACCACTTCACCAATCCGCATTATAACAGCGTTGTAGAATATGTTCTAGGTCTCCTCACTATGGAAGACTCGTACTCAGTAGTGGGTGAATGGGTGGAAGCCAATACAAAACAATCACATTTACAATTCGAATACAAAATAATAGAAACAATACGCCATTGAAACAATGAAAGCTTAGAGTCGTTAAATCTCAGTAACGTTTTTGAAAGTAGCGATCGCGGATTGAAATATCCGAAATAGTGTTGTACAGAGGAATATCTTCGTAGTGCAATAACGACGCACCTGGTCCCGACTTATCTCGAAATAGATACGTGTAGAAGTGACATAGGAACAAAAATAAATCTGTACTGGAAAGGGCTTAAATAATTAATACTGTTCATAACAGTGGTATTTATTATGACTAATCATAATAACTTTGCGCTCAAAAGTGGGGAGAGCCAAATTACACCAATTAGTGTGATTTTCATTCTGTCGGCTACTAGCAGTGGTTGAAAGACGTCGTGTTTGCTCGTCAATTAAATAAGTAAATAGTAGTTTATGTAAAAAATACTCTTCTCCAGTAAAAAACGAATAGAGGAGTTAGATATTGCACAAAAGTATACATATAAAACCTTTATTTAATAAATGAAGTATTCATAACCTGGAAGCTCCACCAATTATTAGCAATCAGCTCAATTAACGTTCACGTAAAGTGGAATGGGTTCCAAAGAAGGATGCTTGGATGACAGCTAATGGCAAATATGTTAAGAGCGCGTCCGTGCTTCGGAGTTCTTCTTTCAGCTTTTCTTCTGCTTCTTCCGTGGTATGCAAAGCAAATAACATAACAATCAGTTATTATTAAATGGGAGTTGTATTGGTATTTGGAGGCGTACGAACGGCATAAGATCAGGCGATACCAGGGTTGACTTCTCCCCTGATCATTCCGCACTTGACCCGCGTGATGCATTATGGCCTTTACCCTAAACATGAGAGATAAAAGTCTATTAATCGGACAGTTATGAGTCTGCATATCTCCTCCATAAGAGAATCGCATCTGACACCCTTTATAGCAGCGTGGTAACGTATACTCTATGTCTTCTCAGTCAAAATAAACACGTGCCTAACCATTGACCATGAATGAATTGAAGCTCACCAAAAATAAATTTGAGGATAATACAGAAGCATTTGTATTTACAGTAATTATGGTTAACTTTGATCGGTACTTTACACTTGACCGACAATAAATAAACACTTGTCTTGAGCGAAGTTCTATTTTTAAATATGGAATGTTTGAACTGTTAAAGTAGTCAAAACATACAATCCGCCGAAAAGGGTGAGAAAATTTTATTGTTTATTTTTATTTTATTCGACCGTACTTTTTTATAATTAGGGCATAAAATTAGATTTTTTTTATTTTAAATATGTTGCGGTTTTTATCATAATTAAAAGAAAGTAGTCAAAACATACAATCAGCCGTAAAGGGTAATAAATATTTTTTTGTTTTTTTTTGGTATTACAGTGTAAAATTAGACATAATAAATTATGGTAAAATCTATTGTGATTTTATCAGATTTTAAAGGAAGCAGTCCAAACATACAATCAACCGTAAACGGTAATAAAATTTTATTCCTTTTTTTGATATTTTATTCCACCTTAGTTTTATTTTTACGGCATAAAATTAGACATTTTTATGTTAAATCCATTGCGGTTTTATCTTAATTTAAACATGAATGTCCCCTGTTTATTTGCTGTCATAAACTTGTCTCTAAACGTCGTTAATGGTATTTGTGGCTCATAAAATATCTAAGACGATAAGTATAGAACATGTGTTGAGAGTAATAGTTGCATATAAAATATTGCTTAATATAATTTTCGTTTTACATCTTGTTTTACTATAAAATTTATTTTAGTCTAGTACAATTTTTATGCTTGTATAATAGTTTTCGGTAGCTGGTATTTCGCTACCTAGAAAGTAAGGGGTGTCAGTTGCGATTCTCTTATGGAGGAGATATGCAGACTCATAACTGTCCGATTAATGGACTTTTTTCTCTCATGTATACATGTATATGGTATATACTATGTATACATGTATCATGTATAGGGTAAAGGCCATAATGCATCACGCGGGTCATTGGTGAACTTCTCACACCATTGAGAACTTTATGGAGACCTCTTAGGAGTGCAAGTTCCCTCACGATAGGTATTTTCCATCACGGAAGCAAGCGATAATCAAATTCTAAGATCGCACACAACTTTGAAAATTAAATAACGCGTCGCAGTATTTGGACCCAGAACCACCGTTCGAGAGAACAATGTCCAAAACACTGTGCTATCTCAACGTTCAGTAGTTTTTGTGTGAAGGAGTATATGAAGGAATAAATGAAAACAATTCTACCGTTGTGAAAGTCTATGGTGCTATTTGTATCCCGGAGTTGATCCATGTTCTAAGCATCTCGTTATTACTTCAAGTACCGGCTTACCTGCTCCACGTATGTTTTAAAATATCTTTGCGATAAAATAAAATATTTTTTAGTTTAAATATTGTAATTTATTTATAAAATATAAATTATAATCTTTGCACCATTTGTTACACTAATCCTGGTTTTTCTCTCTCAATGTGGGGGGTGCAGACCAAAGTCCACCACGCTGGCGAAGTGCGGATTGGTAGACTTAAGACACCTTCAAGAACTTTATGGGGACCTCTCAAGAGTGCAGGTTTGATCACGATGTTTTCCTGCACTGTAGCAAATGATAATTAACTTCTAATACACAAATACCTTGAAAGTAAGAGGCGAGGGCAGGATTTCAACCTACGTCCTTTCGTTCGAAAGACCATAATTCACACCAAAAGGGCTTGCTTTCACATTGTATAGGCCTTATGTTTTCAATGGGTATGCTTCAAGCCATTGATAACTTAATACTGAGCACGAGGCCTAAAGCTCCACACTTCTCCAATGCGGATTGGTGGACGAGTTATTGGCCAACCCAAGTCATCCAACACTAGCACCCTGATGTTAGCCGTTCAACGTTTCAGTTTTAACCATGCGTGTGCACGTCGTCGCAAATAACTGACACCCTGAAGCTAGCTACTCGACATTTTAGTTTTTATGATGTGCGTGTACCGTCACTAAAAACCGACACCCCGTAGTTTTAGTCACCATTTTTTTTAACACAAAAGCCGAAATTTTCGAATTTTTTTTATCTTGTTACGCCGAAGAAGTATAACTTTTGACATAGGTTTATTATTTTCAGCATTTACGTTTTCTTCTGTTGATATGTACACAGCTAATATATATAAAGGAAATAAGTCGATCGGTTCAGTGATGAGATGGTGACAGTTGGTACTCTTCTCGTCGCGCCGCGGCGGTTCATTCATTAAGCGACTGAATGCGATCTGGCTGGATAGAGGCACACTAATTATTTCCGTACTATCTCGTCATCAAAATGCGGCTGAGAATCTGTATGTCATATCGAACGTTCGTTAATGCGAATATTTGATGCTGCTTGTTAATCATCACGTTTTTATTTGGTGTTATGTGTTAGCTGGTTTGTATGTATTTCGAACGGAAGGTCCTGGGAGCAAATGCGCGCACAATTTTCAAAGTTATGTGCGTACTAGCGTCTACCCGCGGCTTCATCTTCATGGTATGTTAATAAAAAGTAATCTATATATTATTCCACACAACAATCTATCCCCATACCAAATTTTATTAAGGTCTGCTTAGTTGTATTTGCGTGAAGAAGTTCAGTTCAAAATTCAAAAATCTTTCATCACTTCATGTGCGTTAATTACAAACAGTTCGCAAGGGCACCTGTACTGGGTGGAAAACCAGTTTAACTTTGTACTCCCGCTCTTACACCGTTGGACATAATATAGGAGTAGGTACAATTTGAAGTAACAAATCTATTCTCTATCTATTTTGCTTTACGGAAAACACTGAGAGGAAAATTACTGGGCACGAGGATGGGTGACCGCCAGTGGCAAACATTTCATGAGCGCTTCAGTCGCGATTGTTGTCGTTAGATAGCAAACGTTCAGCCAAGCTGAAGGCCTTCTAAACACATTACTTTAAGACACCTGTGTCGGCCACCAATCCACATTGGATCAGCGTGGAGTATACTCTAGGTCTTCTCTATATGAGGAGAGGCCATTAATAGGTAAAAGCCATATCCTTCTAGTATTATAAATGTGAAAGTTTGTGAGGAATCTGTCCTTCATCCATGAATCATTACTCATTAACGTAAAAACTACTGAACTGATCTGGATTGAATTTGGCACAGAGATAAAGTGGAATCTGGTATAACACAGGCTAATTTTTATCAACGCGCCTACCGCGAGAAGCGGCCTGATTAAACTGGCTATGTGTGTTGTAATAATAAAATGTATGTTGTAAAAATAAAATGTTGCTTATAATGTGTGTTGTAATCATAAAATGTATGTTGTAAAAATAAAATGTTGCTTATAATGTATGTTGTAATTGTAAAATGTATATTGTAAAAATAAAATGTTGCTTATAATGTGTGTTGTAATCATAAAATGTATGTTGTAACAATAAAATGTTGCTTATAATGTGTGTTGTAATCATAAAATGTATGTTGTAAAACTAAAATGTTGATGATAAAAGATGCTTGATCATCTTTTAAGTGATGATTAAATCTTACAAAACATTCTGCACCCTCTTCAGCCTTTGTAAAGCCTATTTAATTTTCATCCAATTTTCATGCAACGATTCGTACTTTAATTAACCAGAAGGTTGTTAACAAACGGTAAAGTACGACTCTTAACGGTTGAGATTTGTAAGAAATTGATATAAATAATTGCTGTTTACTGACTTGAAATTAACTTGTATTGAACGGTTTTATATCATCCGTATTTGTTTTTATAAGTTTTTACTTAATTTGCGGTGTATGTTTTTATATTAGTAGGTATATTTGTTTGTTACGGGTCAAATCTTGCAAGTTCAATTAGACCAACTTTCTCTTACACTACGGAGGTGAAATTTTGCATAAAGTATTCGTACTGACGAAAATACATTTTTATGGCAAGCATGACCTACGTTAAGGATTGGCTCCAGACAAGGGAACTCTTCAACGGTTAACATTACAGTTATGAAATTTTGTGTTTTTCTTTGTATTATCGATCTATAATTAAGGCTTGTGTTTTCAAATATTTTTAATAAACCTTATTTGGTTTTTTTTTATTATTTTGATTCTTTTTATTACTTACTACGTCCGTATGGCGACGATGCTTGTTTTTAGAATAATTTTCAATTCTTACCGTACTAAATATATATCTATACGAAGTTATTATAGTACTTGTATAATTTATAGTACTAAGTGTGCGTATGCGTGCGGACGGATAAGATCGGATGGACGGACAAACAGATACTATAAATAATAATAAACAATGTAATATTTCAGAATAACACACAGTAATCTGATTCTTTAGCATGTACTATGGTGATCTATATTTAACTATAAATTTACATTTTTGAATACATACTTGTATTGCTATTTTGATTACACCAAGACACAGAACAAACATTTCATCACAGAAAAGTTTGTACTGGGTACATCGAACCCACGACCTCCGGCGTAATAGTCAGGTTTACTAACAACTAAACCGTCAGTCGACAGTCAGTTTCCGACTTTTCTGCGGAACCCTAGAAGCGTAATACGAACAGGAAAGCGCGCATCAACACTAAACCTAGTAATAAAGTGAACTTACTACTTGTGCCCCGATCAATATATTGTAACTTCTGCCTCTTAAGTTCCATAAATTTCTAAGGGGAGCAGAGTAACAAAGAAAGATGTTAGAAAGATTCTTTCACTTGTAGGGCGGGCGTGGCGAGCTGTGATTGGATTGTTCATGCGAGACGGAACTAATATATCTTTGTAAGAATAGTGTTCGTGATAGCAATAATTAAAAGTTATTTTGTCACTAGCTTGCTCTCTTTCAACCTCCACCTGCCCTTTATTCAACCCCTCTTCAACCTACCCCTTCTTTTATTCACCCCTCTTCAACCTCCACTTCCCTTTATTCACCCCTTCTTTAACGTCCCCCTCCGTTTATTCACCTCCCTCTTCAACCTCCCCTTTCTTTATTCGCACCCTCTTCGACCTCCCCACCCTGTATTCACCCCCAGATTCTA
>DWJZ01008897.1:0-11045 GCA_018249125.1 Asbolis capucinus
GACAGGCCGGTTGGTCTAGTGATTATTGAGCCTGGCTACTACTTTGCGTCGTGGGTTCAATTCCCACCCAGGTCAAACTTTTCTGTGATGAGCAGGAATGTTTGTTCTGTGTGTCTGGGCGTAAATATCTACATATATACATAAGTATGTATTTGAATATATATTTTGTATGTTTATCAATTATCTGCTCTCAATGATACAAGTTAACGCTTAGTTTTGGTTCAGATGGCCGTGTATGAGTTGTCCGGAGATATTTATTTATTTTTATAAATTGATTTGTATTTATTACATCATTTTCAACCCCATAAAAGACCCACTCTGTGCGCCGGTCCCCTCTCTCAATTTGATGGGTCTAAACCCATCATCATTTTAGCCAACTGCGGATTGGTAGACACCATATACCTTCGGAATCTTCATAGGAAATTCTCAAGGGTGCAGATTTCATCAGGAACTTCTTTTCCATTGAAACTTGAATTCGATGACATTGAAATTCGATGTCATTCCTCCACCCCGCTTCCTACATCGAACAACCCAACTTATGGCAGGTATCCATCCTAATATTGTTAACATCCCATCGGTCCGAACGTTACGGTTCTCGACGTCTTTCTTTATCCGTACAGTAAGGAATTGGAATAACCTGCCTGAGTCGGTGTTCCTGCCCACATATGATGGAGGAGTCTTCAAGAGAAGAGTGAATAGGCATTTACTAAGTTAGTGCGCCCAACATCTTAGACATCATCGCCATTTATCAGATGGGATCTATATCAAGCATTAACCTATTCTAAGTAAAAAAACTAGTTAGTGATAATTAACTTGAAAAACACATACGACTTTTAAAATTCATGTTCCGCGTAGGATTCGAACCCATCTCCCAATCAATAATCGGTTAAAACCATTAGGCTGTCACTACTTTGGTGACATTATTCAAACCAATTTATTATAACTGGTTATACCTACGCAATCAATTATATTAATCAAAATGGCGGCCGTCACAGTATAAGAAAATTGGACTCGAGACGAAAGCACTTACATGCCTGGATAGTTTCAGTCGAGCAAGCATTTATTTAATTCATAGCTAATTTGAAGATGGAATAGGTGAATGACCTTTCTAAGTAGTATTACATTTTCTTTAGGTTGAAACCTATTTATACGGTAAATGAACGGCCCCTATTACAACTTCATATTTTTATTTCGATAAATGATTAAATATATTACATATGTATAAGATATTATAACCTTTTCACTCGTAGTACCATCTCAAGAACATTTAGTAATATTTTGTGATCCAATGATTCGTCATCGTCATCATTGTAACCTATTTTTCCTATTACTGGACTAGGGGTATGTGCGGCCAAGTGGAGTTTGGCGGACATCATATATATATGTATCTTTGGGAAGTTTATGGGTCACTCTCAGGAGTGCAGGTTTTCTCATGATGTTGTTTCTTACCGTAGCAAATGATAATGAACTTTTGTACATACAACTTTTGATACAACATAAGTTTGAAAATTAAAGGTCGCATTTGAAACCAGAACCTCTCGCTGGAGAAACCAACGTTCACACCACTAGGCCATCACTGCTTCCCATGAGTGGACAAACCAAATGTCCGCTCCAAGGGCCATTAAACATAACACCTTACGTTACCACTATGAGAAAAATTCCATACTTTTTTAATAGTATACGATTCAAACGCTGGTTGACCGCTAACGGCAAAAAATTCATGAATGTTTCCGTGCTTCGGAGGGCACGTAAAACCGCCGATCCCAGTTGTTGTCTTAAAATAGCAAACGTTAAGCTACGTCAGATGCCTACAGGCGCTATAAAAACTTCCGAGACTTGGGTTGACTATTAACCTCTCCACCAATCTGCATTGGAGCAGCATGGTGAAGTATGCTCGAGGCCTCCTCAGTATGAGGAGAGACCCATGCTCAATAGTTGGCCATCGATGGGTTCAAGCCATACGAATCAAAATAACTTTCAACAGGTTTGATTTTTAAAAGAAATACGACGGTAGTCACAGCAAAAAAACTTTTATCTGATTGTGAAGTAAAGATCAATTTTCTTCCACCCTTTCAAATGAAATTCAACAGTTACAGACGAAGTGCTTTCCAAGCAAATTTATTCAGTTCAAAGCAAATAAAAATCGCTAATGAGAAAGAGGCAAATGCCCCTTAGTCTGACCTTCTATTATGTAAATTAACAATACCCAATAACGCCTTAATGGGCATCAACTGTGTTCAATTAGAACCTTTATTTCATCCTCAGTTCTGGTTCAAATTGGTAGGCTTGGTCGGCAACCTTTTCCTATATGAGGGCCACGAATGTTATAGGGCTATCGGTGCCACATTTTATATGTCGTCGTCGGCAAGTTGCATCGTGTGAATGGTGCCTGCGAGAGCCTCACTGCAGTTGCTTTTAGGCTACATGTTGCCAACCCTGATCTAAGCAGTTCATACTCATGTGCTTCGCAACTGTTGTAGTATCGGTCTTTGAAAAAAAATGCGTTATAACCCCGTACTTCAACGCTTTACACAATTTAAACCGCGTGGGTTTACGAACAATCAATGATACTTTTCATGACCATTTTCTTAGATGCTGTTTTTGGTGCCCCTCAAAAGATAATGCCTAAAACCATTGTTTAATGGTCTGCGTGGAGGGGTTTCTTCTAATAATAGAGGACTAGTATACTCCACAGCTTCTACTACCTGCATCACGTATTTCTTAATGAGGAGGAGGTACCTCGGTATTTTTGTATATTTGTTACCTAATAACTTTTACTGGGTTTACTGATTTTGATGTGTTTTTATATAAGTTTGTTGATTTGGTACAGGTCAAATCTTGCAAGCTTAATTAGACCCACTTCGTCTTATACTACGGAACTGAAGTTTTGTACAAAGTTTCCGTTCTGATGACAATGCGTTTTTATGATAAGCATGACTTTATACTACGTTCAGGATTGAGTCCAGACAAGGGAACTTCTCAACGGTTAACAATACAGTTATGAAATGTTTTATGTTTCTTCGTATTAACTCACCAATCTCGTCTTCAATCGATAGGTATAATTTTGGTATCAAAAGATTTTTTTTTACAATATTGCTAAGGACGTATCAGTGCTCTATCTCTTACTATTTCAGAGTCTATAAAGGACAAATAAGCAAAAATTGACATTTATATACATATATAGATAGGTTGAAATAATTTGAAGTCAGTTTTCATGTATTAAAGATTATTCCATTTATTTTCTTCTGCAAAATCTTTTTATTCGGTACAGCATTATCAGCCGCAACATCATTCCAAAACTCATGATTGCCCCCATCTCGTAACACCTTGCCCCCACAAATGTCTTCACCACTCGATAATAAGGGCACGTACGCACATTACCGTCAAGTTTATAAAGGTGATATCTTGGAAATGTTATGTGTTACTTGGGTTTATTTACATAAGGCAAAGGTTTTCTTGGAGGTTTTTTGAATGGAATTATAGATGCGATGAAGTGACTTAGTTTTTACGGCTGTATCTCTGGTAGTGCTACGGGCTGCGTAGGTTGGATTGGGCCGAGCTGTGAATTTGTGTGACAGATAGGAGTATAAATGTGTATTTAATTATATATCGGGCTTATCTGCAGTATCAATATTAGACCATGCATGTAGGAGCAATAATATGGCGCGGTAATTTTAAAACGACCATTGCAATAGGTTTATTGGGTATTCTCCGCCCCCTTACCTCTGCACTTTGATTGATTTTTTTTAGTACACTTTAAGCTGTATTGGTGCAGCTTAATATACAAACCCCAATCCCATGCTGGCCTACCAGGGTGTCGTAAAAGGCTTACAGAAAACATCTTTATGTGAAACCCGTCTAGCTGGCTACCGCTCTTTTGCTTGACACAGCCGCCAAACGATTCGTCGCGTTTGGCTGGGGGCTTGAGAGCCAGTTCTCCTCTTTTTCTCCCCGTCCTTTGTCCATCCTCTTCCTCATTCTTCTTCTGTCTCCCGTCCTAAAGTGGTATGTTGTTGGTGTATATGGGGTCAGTTGCTGTCGTTATTGATCCCAGTTGCTTTGGCAATGTACCAATTCCCTTGAATTTGGTTGTTTCTCTTCCTATGAACGCGGGTCTATTACTTTCTTCCAGGCAGGCAACACGTTAGTAACACCCCAGTCCGGTGTTGTTACTGTCCATGGGCGGTGATCACTTACCATCAGGTTACCGTCTGCTCGTTTGCCTACTTACCACATAACAAAGAGTATGTTCCACGAGGCGTTTGAAGCCTTCTAATATTAAAAAAAACGGAAGCTTGCGACGATTGATGGATGAATAATAAATATATAAATATAATATCTTTGGACAACTCACACACGGCCACCTGACCCCAAACTAAGAGTAAGCTTGTACTATGGTGATCAGTCAACTGATAAACATACATATTGTTCAATACATATGTTTAAACATGATTTATACCGAAACACATAGATCAAGCATTACTGTTTATAAGATAAAAATTGTCCTACTGAAAATCGAACCCACGACCGCCAAGTTCGCAGCTTACTAACCACGATATCAATATTCCAGTCAAATATAAAATACCATTAAAAAAAGTGCGAATTTGATGCATTGATGCTTACTACTAAAGACATTAGAATGAAATTTGGTTTTTCCTATAGATTATTGTCTGAAACAACACATGGCCTACTTTTTTTTCGCTGTTTCTCATTTTTATCAAACCTTTCCGAAAAGATAGTTGGTTCCAAAAATGCCATTTATAACTGTATATTGAAATATTTATAATGAAATAAATGATTAGACTCCGACTTTATTTGACTTTGTCTTTGACTTTAATTCACTCACACGCGGATAAAACAACGGGCAGAAACTAGTAAAGAAATATACACCATTTACCTTCATCTCGTCAATTACGAGGCCAAGAAGACGATAACTTGCTTTATCTACGAACTATAATGACCAATATCGAAGGAAAGTTGAGGATGATTAAGTCTCCCGGGACGTGCCGTGTGGAGGTTCTTAAGATCCCAGATATAGATCTTCCCAGGTCTATCTGAGATGTTCCAATAAACTTTAGAAGTAAAGAATGACCCTTGCATCGTTTCAGAAAAAAGTGCTTTAAATTGAAGTCGATAAGTGATAGTGTAACGGTTTGAATATTGGTCTTTTGAATTTGAGGTTCTAGGTCCTAATCCTCCGCGCACCTCTTACTTTAAAGTTATGAGAGTAATTCATTTTTAATTATCACTTGCTTTGGTGAAGGAGACCGCTAATGTTGAGAGTTCCCAACATAGGTTGTGAAAGTGTATCACCTCAACCCATCACGGCCCACTATTGAGCACGGGTCTCTTTTCTGAATGAGAAGGTTAAGGCCACAGTCTACCACGCTGGCCAAGTGCGGATTGGCAGACTTCACACACCTTTGAGTTTTTACAAACTCCGCCGCATGCAGGTTTCCTCGCGATGTTTTCCTTCACCGTTATAGCGAGTGACATTTAAATGTTAAAAACGCACATAACTCTGAAAAGTCAGAAGTGCGTGCCCTGGGATTCGTAGCCTGGCCCCCCGAGGAGGAGGCCGAATTAACCACTAGGCTATCACTGCTCTGAAAGTGTATAAAGTCTATTAATCCGCACTGAGCCAGCGTGGTGGACTGAGGCCTTCCCTTATATATTGTGAGAAGAAACTCAAATCCAGGAATAGGATAATTATGGGTTACAATGATGAAAATTTAAATATGCTTTCATTTAACCTCTTTTTGCATAAATTCGGTTACTGGGACTAATCATCTTTATTTTCTGGGATAATAATATATATTGCTTATGTCATTCCACTGCAAAGGAATTTTGAAAATCTATTCTTTTGCTTTTGAGTTAATCCATTGAAAGAAATAAACAAACTCATTTTTATAATTTTATTGTTAAAACAATCGCCTAAATGTGAATAGGAACAGCAAGCGGAGAGTTGCAATATTTTCACTTTAAAAACCTCTTTTTGTATGATGTTTTTATGTAAACAAAATTTATTTGATTTATTTATTAATACTATATTGCTTCAACAAAATATTGTTACAACAGGCGGACTTAATGCTAAATAGCATTCTCTACCAGCCAACCTTGAGATTGTGCAGAGAACTAAACAGAATAAAATTAAAACAGAACAGAAAGTAATAAGCTATAAATAAAATAGAAGATGATAGAAAAATAATAACATAAAATGTACATACATGTTATCATATACAAATATTATATATTTTCTGTTTTATGTGTGTGTTTTTAATATGGATTGTATGAAAAATTCCAGCGTCTATTTACTTAAAGCTATTTCCTAATTAAAAACCTATTATATTTTACCTGTTTTATACTTATATTCCAAAAATACATTTTTCTGTACTTAACTTACGATGAAACAAAACCCACAGAGGATTTCTTCCGTAGCCTCAAATTTAGGTTGCATAAAAGGGTAAAATAAAGGGTAAAAAATTCAGTAAAGCCTAAGTAGCTGTCTAGTAAAAAATAAAACAGACATAAACAAAACGATTACACTTGAATATTTAATCAGATTTATCGCCTGAGCACTTCTGTATGTCATAAACTTTGACATAATACAAACACCTGTTCGGCTTATATTGTCAAAGTAAAACAAACTTTGCCTAAATAAAAACAAGGTTTTGTTTGCGTTGCAGACTTCCAAATTACTTAGGAGTAATAAAAACAGTCACGTTCTGACGAAGTAATCGCTTGTGACACTTCTGACATTGTTAGTAAAGACATTCGTCGGGCACTTTAATGTCAACAACGGAGGTTACACAAATACGAGTAGGTTAAATTCTTACGTCGTTGTGATTCCCACGTACAATAGAAAACGAGGTAGTAAATCGTAAGAATCTTTCCGCATGTCTGACAATCCTAGAATAAAGCGGTGGCCGAACCAAGTGATGGGATTTTTATGGCACCCAAAGGAGTTAACGGCAACAGCTGGAACCCAAGTATTACGTGCCTTCCAAAGCACGGAAGTACTATAGAATTGTAGCTACTAGCGTGCTAGCCTATGCTAAAGCATATGCTAAAATACAGCCTAATTATTTACGCTTTAGTATGTACTAGTTTCCGCACACGGCTCCATGCACGTGAAACGTAAATAAGAACAAGCCTTTTACTAGGTCGCGGGTACTCACGATATATGTTTTTGGGGCCTATTTTGACTCAGCTGCATTGGTTTATACTCCCGGCTGAATGCGCATTATCATCATTTCGAAATGCGGAAACATCATATCATCAGCGCGAAAATCATGTGTGTATGGTGAGTACCCGTAAAATAACATAAGGCAGTCCACGATTACTCGAATTTGAAAGGTTTATGTTATTTCAGACGAAAATCTATATCAATACAAAATTTCATGTAGATCCGTTAAGCAGTTATTTGCGTCAGAGAAAAAAACATTCTTCATCACAAACTATCCCACTTATAATATAAGTAGGATTTACAAAATATAAGTTTCCTTTCACATTTGCGACAAGCACAGGATAATATTCGCAAACACTCGCAGCGTAAAACACGGGTGGGTGCAAAATTATCTTGTAAACGATGTCATACAAATGACATTTGCGGTTCACATAGTCGCGAGGTTTCGGATACTGGTGACATTCCAGCAACACCGCAGCGACACTGCAGTGAGAATTTAACATACATATACGACATCGTTACTACAATACGTAGTCAATCTAATAAAATTTGATAGCGGTTGTAGTGTTTGAGTAAAGGAAAATAGGACTGACATCGACTACGGAAAACAGTAAGGTAGTAACTCTTATAAGTTAGGCCCTTACTGTTATACTCTTACGAGTACCTTTTCTTTTTCCCAACGTTAATATAATTTCCACTTCCATAAGGGCGTTACTCTTTAGAGCAATTCATAAGAGTTATGCCTTTATTGTTTCCCGATTGCTTCAGAGCCGTGAGCGAAAAAGTACTGAGCTCTTTGGATACTGGTACATAATGATTCAATAAAGAGAGTATTAAAACATAGACTACAGTGGCGAAAGATGTTAAATTAAAAACACAGGTTTATTATGCCTAAAATATAAAAATATAAAAGAATATATTGCAGTTTAACATCAAAGAAAAACACAAGACGGCCCGTAAACTTGCTCACAAATCCTTATCAAAAAAAATCTCTATACCAAATTTCATTCAGATTCGTTCAGTAGTTTTCGCGTTGAAAAGGAACAAACATCCATTTCACATACGTTCACATTTATAATATTAATAGGATTTGTATGAGGTTATGTCGAACATGTGAACAGGCCCTTAGAGTTCGAGATTGTATTATTGTACCCTGTGGTTTAGTCATACAATAACGTAAATTGGATAGACGATACATAGTATTACATTCTATAGGTTTCTATGTTATTGTAGTGTTTATATGTTGCCATTTATGTGTTTTTACTGAAGATAGGATCAGGTTGTCTGCTAGGTTGATTTACAACGTTGTTCATTGTAAATATATTAAAAACTTGAAAGTATTTTATTCAGAATCAGCAGCATTATTAGAATATTTTTTACACCAGATTATATCTTGTCCCATATATATATTTATATTTAAAAACTATACAAGTTCGTCCATGTAATGATATTACAAAATGTTTATGCGAAGAAAACAGCGACTCAGCAAACTTATAACTTTGCGAAATTTCAAGACACACATTTGAAAATGTAGATTGCTTAGACAAATAAATATTTAATACGTGTGTCGGTGTTTGTATATAAAATGTTAAATTGTATTATAAAATAAAGTAATTTACGTTTGCTCATTGGGTCATTCTACTACATATTTTCAAAATTAAAGGCGTATCTCAATCGACACCTGCAATGAATAATGTCGCAACTCACTTTTTGTTACTTTTTGCGAAAGTATGTATATGGTGCATATTCATCTTTAGAGAGTTTTGTAATACCTTTCATTTCAGATTTATGTATGAAAAAGAGATAATTCATATCTCTGTACGATTGATAATTGATCACAATGATTTTGCTACCTTTTAGGACACAATAACGATATTCGATACGAACTTAAATTTTATTATAGCTCAGATGGACAATTTAATTTTGTAGGAATAAAATCTCGCCCAATTCGTTCTGTCTTCAATAATCAATGATTTGTCTGTTATATTAAATCCAATTTGGCGTTATGAAACTAAAAAGGCATAACTTGTTAGCTGAATTTTGTTATTCAAAATAAACAGAAAACGAGTTGTGTTGTTTTCCTTTGTAATAATACACAACTCTTAATTGCTAGAAAATTAGTTCCATAGTTCTTGTTTACTGGAATTCGTAGCTCAATAGTGCCAAGAAGTGAGCTACGTTCTTATTCTTAGCAGGTTTCCTTAACTTCAAATATCTAGAAAGTTAATTGCGTCTGCCTTACGAGTGCACATAACTCAAAATCGCCAGAAAGTGACATGCAGTATTAATTTTTCAAGTGTCAATAACTTAAATTTGCCAGAAATTTACTTGCGTTGTTTTTTTGACAGCTGGAGTCCATAAACTAAAATCGCTAACTTACTTTATTCCTTTGCAGATGTTCATAACTTTAAATCGCCAGAAAGCTATTTACATTATTCATTTTACAGGTGTTCATAGCATAAAATCGCCAGAAAGTGACTTGCGTTATTCTTTTTACAGATGTCCATAACTTAAAATAGCGAGAAAGTGAGTTGCGACATTGTTTAGACGTCAGTATGTATCTTTCTACACTGCGTAGGAAAAGGAGAAAAACCTCTAAAGGATTTGCCGGTTTTTTATTGCCAGTTGTTGAAAGATGTATGGGGAGATTTAGTTGAGCTTTCCACAACGGTACTGTCGGAATCGTTTCCGTTTGTGTTTCAATTTAGCGAAAAATAAATGGTTTGGTTCCGTTAACTCGTAAATACCGACTTATCGACCTTTTTAAGCCGCATTTGAAATTACAATTATGGTAATGTTAGTAATGTAATGGCGTAAGTAACTCTTGTCTGCCTACAATGTTTTGCCACTTAAATCATTATCAGATTTCATTAATTAATTTTATAATATAAAAAATAGGTACAGTGTTTTCTAAGATTGTTACTAAATTTTATTATGTATTTTAACTAACTTCTAAAAAGGTGGAGACTCTCAATTTCTATCCACTTATTTCTTTTTTTTATTTATAAGTATCTCCGAAGTTTGTATTAAGCGGATCGATTATGATAATTCTTTTTTTATCGAAATCTAGTGCTTGTTATTTGGTTTTATTTTATATTCAGCAACATCTGACGAGTAGTTATTAATTCGTCTTTAATTAACCACCATTACATCGGCAATGATTTTTTCTTTATTGTTACTTATTAGGTTATTTGAAGCTGGATCTTTTGAATGGTAAAAAAGATTATAAGTATAATATACATATGTATGTATATTTGTGATAAAGCCCTATTAGATTTTGTTAGATTATGAATGTTGTAAGTATCTAATAATATCACAGATATATACGTGCCGAAATAATTATTCTTTTTTTAAATTGGTTAAAAAAAGAACATTATGACTTGTGTTGTCTATGAGTGAATTCTAACGACCAGCCTTTTGTATGTCCGATTCGAAGTTGGCCAGTTTTTATTACAAAAGTTCGCAAGTATGAACAAACCAAATTCAGGATACTTTTTATGAAAACTCTATAGAGCAACGGGAACTCGGAAGGAAGTTCCGAGCTCAGAGTGAAGTTTAAAGCAAAAAATATGAAATTGAGATGTCGGAAATAGGGACACTTTGGTAGTAAGTTTCCACAGCGTTTTTGTGTGGTAGTTAGTTTTTGCACTTCCAACTGTCTTGTGCTAATTTTCTTTTATTCTACTAATGTTATAAACGGGAAAATTTGTATGGATGAATGGATGTTGGTTACTTCTTCACGCAAAAAGTGCTGAAGGAATCTGAATGAAATTTGGCACAGAGATACATTTGTAGTCAGGATTAACATAAGGCCAGTTATTAACCTGCCTATCACGCGGGCAAAACCGCGGGCGGAAAC
>DWJZ01008898.1:0-11044 GCA_018249125.1 Asbolis capucinus
CAATGTTTCATTTGTTATTTTATAAAATTATAAACTATGTTCTACGTCACAGAAGGAATTAATGAATACTTAATTTTACTCACGTCTTTTTCGCGTGAAAAAGAAATCATCCCATAAATTCCCATTACCTACTACTGAGCACTTTCCTGATATTGAAGAGGCTTCCACCACGCTGCTCCAATGTGAATTTTTTATTTCTTACTCTGAAACCACTGGACAACTCTTCTTCCGAAGCGAAGCAAGGGCAGTTTCTAGTGAATAAATAAAATTCTTTAACCAGGTAATAAGAAGCACTCGAGGAACCTCAGGACTTGTCCAAATAGAACCGTTCAGTAGTTTCGGAGCCAATTCAAACAAACAAACAATCAAATATTTCCTCTTTATAATATTAGTATAGATACCACCTATTCCGAACCGGTAAATGACTGTTATTTTGTGATACCATGACCAAACTTACGTGCCCTCTAAAGCACGGAAAGGCCCATGATTTTTTCCCACCGAAAAACACTCTTACCAATAACTTTCGCTGTTATTTAACCCGATAAAAACCCTAATTCCTCATAACATAAGAATGACTTGTCAAAAATAATGAATCCATAAATGATTTGTAACTTTCTCTGACCATCTTACAATAAAATAAATCAGCAGGTCAACTTATAACGAGTTTTCATCGCTGTTTCGTATCCGCTTATTCATAATTAAATGAAACTTCATTATAAGACTCGATCAAAGGAGACATTTGTCATATATTTTGATAAAAGGTTTCTCACCAACCACACCCATTTCATAAATAGAGTAACGTTGAGAAACGCAGAAATTAACGTGCTAAAATTAACGTGTAACTAAAACATTTTCTGTTGGTTAGGGCGTTAACAGGGCTATTGTAATTGGTTGGTGGTATTTTTTAGTTTACAAATTAATGTATTTCCAATGTATTTTTATTTCTGCACCTTCTCCGTGAAAACTTTAAATGTGGCAAATTTCATAGTCTTCCGTCTGTGTTATTTATTAATATATACATATTTTATAAATGTTTTGCAAGCACGTTAACCGTGGTCAGACATTACATGTGACGGACCACGGTTTACGGTATATCTTCATTTCGGTTTTCTGTGCGTGTCTCGACCTATTATTAAAACAATAAAAAATGTATTGCCTAATTTCTATTTCATTTGCAATAGATTCATAGTCTTTTATTGTCCATATAATTCGGATTAATTTATTTGCAATCCTATGTGTAAGAATAAAATTTTCATCTCACTTGGAAATTGGTTTATATTAGTGATGCAATTATTGAAACCGTTTAGTTTTAATTAATATTTGAAAAGATTCATGTTTATGCTTCCTAGCATGTGACATTAACTCCTGTTAATGTCATTTGTAATAAATACCAAAGAATTAACAGGCGACCAACTGTCGTCTCTATGCAGTGCAGTGATGTCACTTCCAAACATCGGAACAGATCATATCGTTAGATCGTATCTATTCTAGTACGTTAGGACATAGTCTCTAAATGATCTGCATATATTTATATTATATGGGCAAAGGTAAACGAGCAGATGTGTCAGATGGAAAATGATCACCGCCGCCCATGGACATTAACAACACAAGACTGAGGTCTTACTAACGCGTTACGCGAAGCATATTGCTAAAACAACTGGAATCAATAACGGCATCATATGACCTATATACCAATAACATACGCTTCAGGACGGGTGATAGAAGAATGGGAAGGAGTATGAAACGGCAGGGAGAAAAAGAGGAGAACTGGTTTTCAACCTTAAGCCATTATTAGATCTTTAGGAGTTTTAAGAATGTAGTAAAAATTCACACAATTCTACGTCAACTGGGCACTGAACCTTGGACCACTTACGAGATATACACAATAATAATAAGCGGTCATGTGCAACACCGCTGGTCACAGGTACTGTCCGCAAAAAAGGTATAAAGAAACAAATTATCGTTATTAATTATAATCTTCAGTTTTATCTTGACCATTTGAACTTTTTGTTTAGTGTTTTATTGTTTTCAAGTGTAACGTTTTACAACGCTCCTTACAGAATCTCTGTACAACTTCTGTACTACAAAGCGATTTAATGAATCATTAACGCCTCTAAGGGGGATTTTATTTTATTTTGTACGAGTATATGATTTTTGTTTGAATTTTTCCATTTATATTAAAGCCTCAAAAACATTTTCCATTTTCCCATTTTTAGTTTGCCACCTGCCATTAATTATCTCTCCTTCACCATGCGTTGACTGGCAGAGAATGCCACTAGGCATTAAGTCCGCCCTTTGTTAAAAACTCTTTAAAGGTTTTTACATAAATAAATAAATACATTAGTATAAAGTTTCGAAAGTTAAAATTTTGTAGTTTAGATAGTAAAGCTGTTTGCAAAGGGACTGTCTGTTAAATCACGTAAAGGAGACGCAAACTTCCAAACATATAAACGCACATCATCCCAGGGGAAGCTACAGTCGGGATGAAATCTAACCTAAGTTAATTTCCAAAATTTTTCTGTCTGTTAAATTTCATCTTAATCCGTTCAACGGTTAGCACGTGATTGCAATAGAATCATACAAACTGCTTCAGAAACTTTATTTATAATATTAGTAGGAAGTACGATTTGTGAATTGTAGTGTTTGCCTTTCCAACTTTAAACAGGTAAGAATCTTTAAACAGGTAAAATTTATAAAACAATATTTAAAATAATCTTTCATTGCTGACCGTACATTTTCAATCTAAGCAGTGTGAATTTCACAACGCCGCTCTAATAGCTGCGTGGGTCGCAATACATTTTTAATTTTACCCGCCATTTTGTTGTTTTTTTAATGAAGAACGGTTTTGCCTAACAGCAAACTGCCAACACCTGACGTTGTACTTTCGTCATGTCGTTCTGGTTTTGAAGAAATAATTAATTCGAAACCAACTTCAATTATAAATACGAATTATGTAATTCGTTATTTATTTATTACTAGCCAACCCGGCAAACGTTGTTCTGCCTATTAAATTATTATTTTACCCTTTTCTGCGGGAATAAACCCTTTCCCCAGAATAAAATATCCTATAATCTTTCTCGGAAAATGAGTTTAGCGCGTTATAACAAATCATCGAATTTTCAGTTTAATAAGATTGTTATAGATTTATATTAACCTGTATATTAATAATAGTAGTGACTGATAAATCGTGAGGACCCAGGCTTGATTTCAAACGTTCTAAAAGCATTTAATACGCTTTTATCCTGCGTCGTAGGTAGTCAAACACACAACACAAATATTAATCATAAATAACACCCACCCAAGAACAATCTTCTGTCACATAAATGCCTTGCTGAAAATCGAACCCGGGACCCCTCTCATAGGCGGCAGGTAGCGTCACTACATGTCGTAAACTCCACGTGTAGTGAATTTTAATCATATCTCAGGTCAATCACCTACTGATAACATCGCCTTCTTATAGCCTTTTACTCAAAACTACATATTTTTAACAGACTTCAAAAGAGGGGTCCTCAAGTCGACTGTTTTTATTACAAGCTTATACTTAACTTGCAGTGTATGTTTGTATATTAGTATATTTGTTTGTTCGGGTCAAATCTTGCAAGCTTAATTTTCACCCATTTCCTCTTACACTATGGAGCGAAAATTTTGTATAAAATTTTCACCCTGATGACAATGCATTTTTATGACAAACATGACCTGATGCTACATTCAGGATTGGCTCCAGACAAGGGAACTCCTTAACGGTTAACAATACAGTTATGTAATTTTGTGTAATACTCTGTATTATGGATCTGTAATTAACGCTTGTGTTTTTAAATATTTTTCATAAATATTTTTCATGGTTATGATTTAAAAACGTATTCTGACTTATGAACAATTTTATTTCACATTATCATCGTTGTGTAAAGGTGCTTTATTAAGTAGCAACGGTGAAATAAACCGATCTACACATCTTTTTAAATAATATACAATTATTCATATTCGTCTATGCTACAGTAGCTTTGTCTAATAGCTGTGCTTTTATTTGTCATTTAATCGTTTCATAAGTTAGCTTAGGTCCTTAAGAATTTGGGAATCTGCAATAAAAATCATTCTCATACTTTTTTGTATTAGCGTTTGGCGTGAACGATAACAGAAAAGCCACTTGTCTAGAGCAGAGTTTCTCAACCAGTACGGCCTCCGTTGGGGGGTATGGCTGATTTTCAGGGTAGGCGCGAAGCATTTGATCATAAAAAAAAATAAAAAGGTTTCACATGAGTTAGTTCATAGATGTTAATTATTTTGTACTAAGTAAATGTTTATAATAAAATCTATAATGTTATTTTACTCCAACCAAACACTCATGAATTACCTACATATATTTTATAAGGGGAGGCATGAACATTTTCGCAAGTCGTTAGGGAGGCGCGACTAAAAAGTTGAGAAACCCTGGTCTAGAGAGAAAGTTGCTAAGGCATCATATGAAAAATGTACATCAAGCCCCTTAAAATAATGTTGCACCTTGCGTAAGCGAAACGAAGACACAACTAAATTATAAATATGCCTATTTAAATGCAAGCTTTATATTATTATATCAATTAATATTACCAAATTAAATATATTGAGAACATCGGGATATAACCTGCCTTCTACCCACTCTCACCCGCCATACACCTTTAGAAAAAAAACACAAATTAATAAATACATCGTTGTTTGCAAATTATTGAATATTAACAAAAGAACACAGGAAGGAAATGTTTAGATTAATAATCAAATTAACGCTCTCTTCACATACTGACGTAATAATACTACCAACGTACACATGTTTTATCTACTCTAATCCAATAAGAATGACAGATAGCCTTGATTCAAAGATACCTCATTCTCTAGACAGAAAAGAGGTTAATTGTTCCTAATTTATTACTAGCTGTAATTGTAAGAAATATATTGTCCCCAGTCATTATTTATAGATCTGTTGAGATTTTTTTTTATTTAAATTCAACTAGGGTCCAGCGGCGTCTTCGTCCGCATGGTACATTTAAAAAAAGTAGTTTTAGTTTAAATGTGTTCGTTCAGAAACTATACCCGTACGTGTAGAAGTTTTTCCCGCGTAAATTACAGTCCCATGGGACTTCCGGGATAAAACTATCCTATATATTAATCTAAGTTAACTTCTACGTGTGGCCAAATTTCACGAAAATCAGTTCGGCAGTTTTTTCGTGAAGGAGTAACAAACAAACAAACAAACTTTCGCATTTATAATTAGTAAGAAAAATTTGTGCTTGACCACAATCCCGCGTGATGGTAGGCAGCGATGTGGTCTATGTGGTAAAGCGCGCTAATTTAGCAAAAGCCTATTCACTCTTGATTTGAAGACATTTACATTGTAATATTTGTAATTGAATGAGAACACTGACGCGGGTAGCATATTCCAGTCCTTCGCGGTACGCGTGATAAAAGAAGCCGCAAAGCGAGACGTTGGTAATGGTGTAACGTCTACGACGGAGGGATGGATACCCGCCGTGCGGCAGCTGGTTCGATGATGGACAGGATATGGGGGAATTAAATCGTGCAATTCCTGCGCACTCTCCAAAATGTATGTTTATTTATTCTGTAGAATGCTGAGAGGCTGGCGATTCTCTTACAACTTTCTTTTTTCTTTATTTTTTTTTATTTCTTTCGCCATTTCCTGTACTCATTATTATAACACCTTCCAAAACTGTGGTAGATACCAAAAAATATTAATTTAATAAGTGTGTTGAAAATATCTACATGAAATGAATGATTTGAGTTTTTAACTGAGTTTTTAGTAAGGATTAGAACCCAAAAATATTTTGAGAATTATTGTCCCTTTATTAATTTACTTGTGCTATTGTGTGTGTGTCTAATTTTTTTTGTATTTAGTAGGTAGTTCCACATATTAGCACGTTCAAACAATCTCTTGGAATTTTATCCCGATTGTATATTCCCCTGGGATAATGTCCACGTAATTCTGGATAGTCACGTAGTTCTGGATTTAATTTCAATGTATTTAGAATAACACATGCTATTTTGTATCAACACTTGACGCAGGCGAAGCCGCGAGCAGAAACAGGTATTAGTACAGATCGTCTGTACTTGCGGTCACCCATCCTGATCTCACCACTACTACCTACCTGTTTCTTGACTTGATCACTTCTACGAAGCCGCTGAGCCATGAACTCCAAAACTTTTAAGAATATTGAAACTATATACTCGTGTACTAGCAACCATGACTACATATGTAAAAATATTGGACTCCCTTGCGAGTTATCTTCCAACTTTTACTCCCCATTTCATTCCTTTAGAGATGCATCCCTAAGTATCTTCACGAAGAGTAAAAGATCTAGTATAGATAGAATCTACACTTTGACAGGCCGGTTGGTCTAGTGGTTAGTGAACCTTACTGCTACACCGAAAAGTCGTGGGTTCGATCCAGGTTAAACTTTTTTATAATGAACAGGACCGTCTGTTCTGTGTGTCTGGATATAAATATCTATATATGTATGTATTTAAAAATATGTATATATGTTTATCAACTTTGATCACCATAGTACAAGCTGACGCTTAGTTTGGGGTCAGGTGGTGTGAGTTGTTTAAAGATATTTATTTTTGTATCTTATACATGGAATAATTACACAAAATTATACGAAAACACTTCTTCTGGTCTCTGGTCATCAGATGACATAAAAAGATTCTTGGATTAGCCGCAAACCCCTCCAAGCCGCATCACATCAGTGTGGCGGAATATAAAACCTCCGCGACTAATCGCGACTTCTAAAAGGGAAGACCCGTTTTCAGCAGTGGGTCATCAATGGGGCCTGTCAGCTAGGGCACGGGTCGTCCCTCATGACTGAGGAGCCGTAAAGGATACTCCAAGATATTTTTGCCGCTAATAGTCACCTATTCTCTGAGCCATCCTTGATGCTTCACTCTGTTGATCACTTAGACTCGACACACGACACCGTTGTAACTTGAATTTTATATCCTACTAATATTATAAATGTGCAAGTTTGTGAAGACTGATGTTTGTTACTCCTTCACACAAAATATACTGAACAAATCTGAATGATATTTGGCACAGGGATAAATTATAATCAGAAATAATACAAAGAATATAGATTTTGTTATTATAAATCCGATGATGGATACGCATTGTTCTCAAATATAATTTCTTTTTTATATAATTTTGTTAAAAATGTTTTGTTATTGATTCTAATTGATATAGTGATTTTTATTGTTAATTTTTGACTTTCGTTAAGTAAGCTATTGATTTCTATAACGATATAAATACTTTTTATTTCATTTCTGTACTTTTTATTAACTGGTACCCCGGGTTAACTGCAGTGAAACTGCGGACGGATTCTAATTAGATCGAAAAATATAGCTAATTAACAATGTTTCTTTCAGGACAGGTGCGAGAATACTAAAGCATATAACAAAAATTTACGATTTAAAATGGGAACTGAGGAATGGAGAAATGTTGTCATCAGACCGAGGAGCAGTTATTGTTTCAAATCATCAATCTTCCCTCGACATATTGGGTAAATTTCGAAAGATTTTAGCTCATTTTTACAAGCTTTTATTTAACTTGCAGTGTATGTTTGTTTATTAGTTTATTTTTATTTACGTTTGTTACAATCCTCTCTCGACATATTGGGTAAATTTCGAAAGGTTTTAGCTCATTTTTACAAGCTTTTATTGAACGTGCAGTGTATGTTTCTATATTAGTGTATTTGTATTTACGTTTGTTAAGTGTTCGGAGTATCAGGTCATGCTTTTCATATAAATGCATTGACATCGGAACTGAAGCAGTTTGCAAAATTCCAGCTCCGTAGTGTAAGAGGAAGTGGGTCTAATTAAACTTGCTAGATTTGACCCGTAACAAACAAATATACTAACATATTAATATACAAACAAACACTGTAATTTATATAAAAGCTTGTAATCAATAAACATAGAAAGGCATAACGGGCATATGAAACAAACAAAAAATATTTAAGCTGCATTTTTTTATTGAGGACGACCCTTTGTCTAAAATCAATCCTATATTTAGGATGTATACTAAACATAAAAATTAAGTCAATATAAACTGAAGCAAGGTACAAATCTGCTTCAAAGAGTAAGTCCCTTTATCTAGAATCAATACTAAATTTAGTATGCTTTAATATTTATCATAAAAAAGATATGATTATCGAAACTGAAGATATGCAAATCAGCTCCGTGCGGTAAGATGAAGTAGTTCTAGATCAGCTTGCAAGATTCCATGCAATTCACAACAAAGGTCCAAATCCACCCAGAACAAGTCCAGCTGTCACTAACCATAGTCCTAACTTCACCTTAGTCGGTAAACGCTGAATAAATCGTGCCATAACACCGTGTAATGGCCCTGAGGGTACAACGAAAAACTTGGAGGGAGCTTTTAAGTTTATTTAAGGAGGTTATAAAGCTTTTAAACGTTATCGGTGAATGTGCTAGTTCGGTTTGTTAGAAATTATGGATGTCTTGGGACAGTGGGATTTCACCTTATTCGGATTGCAAATGATCGTTCATTCCCATGTTAGTTCTTTATTCTGTAAGCTTTGGTTGTTCGAAACTCTCAATGTCGGTCTATTTTAAGTTCGTCTTGCGTAGATCCTAAGTGAGTAACAGAGTTTGCTTAAATTGCTTGTTGAAGGATGGACCGCTAATGGCAAGCATTTCTGGAGGGCTTCCATATCGGTTCCAGTTATTATGATTAGTTTGTGGTCGGTAAGCTGTAAACCGGGCCTTGCGACAACATGTAATTGCAGGTCCTTCAACTCGAGTTAACGACAAAATTAATTTATTCACGTAGTACACTTATGAATGTATTTTTTTGTCTGACACCGTTTCGGAAAGGTGCTGTATGAAGGAGAAACGGCGAAAGAAACTGCTCAGCACATCTTTTAAATTTATATACTTGTTGTACCCGGCGCGCGTTGTTACGCATCAACTCTTCAACCATGTGACCGATCGATATATTTTGGCACTAAATCAATTTCCAGGTAATTTAATCAAAGTTGCTAAAGACACCAACACTCTATCTCCTACCATTTCAGAGTCTATAAAGGACTAATAAACAAATACACAAACAAACAACCATTCATTTATATATATAGGTTATACGTAATTAAAAAAGTATAATTGCGCTTGGTTGCTAACCCCTCCACCAATATCCACTGGAGCAACGGCTGGAGAATATTATTACAATCATACTTAAAGACTCCTCAAGAACAGGCTTCAGAATCAGCAACTAATATTGATATCGTAGTCAAAACGCCAGATATAATTTTAACACGCTCAGACCTTCAAAGACATCTCTAACCCGACCAAAAACTAAAATGCTGACGAAACATCACCGAAACAAAACTATATATCTATAGTTCATATCATCGGAAATATGAGGCGTGAATATCCCTCACCAAAATACGAGTATATCGTGAGTCGATCGGTCGAATAAATAATAAGAGGTAACGTACACGTACCATATAAATAAATAAGCCGATCTCATCCCCTTATATCGGCTTTCGACTACTTAACTTATCGAGGTGAAAGCCCGAGCTTACATGTAAGTAACTTTCGGATAAATTAAACATTACCACAATATTCGACTAATGAGAAAATTGAATACACCCTGTATTTCTCTTACCTTAATCTTTTATGTTGCGAGTATGTTGAATTGGTTTAGGGCTGGTAGAAATAATAAAATGGGTCAATTATTACGCAATTGTCTTAAACTGGTTTTATGAAGAATTTTATAATTTCTAGATTCTTAAAGCAACAGAGGTACCTAAAATTCTGTTGAAATTTCAAATCTCTACTTAACCCATTCGCTGCGGCAGTAAAAATGACCTATATTAGCTGGCTGGCTCCTGGGTGTGGGGTGGTGTTCTTCGCAAACGTCGACGCGCGTCCTCAGCACCTCATAAAGAGAATATAAAACGCCGAATGTCGTTTTCAGCACTGTTTAAAAAAATTGATGATAATTTTTACGCTAAAATCTTAGAAAAACTACAAATAAGCGAAACGTGTGGTACGGTAATGATCGTATTAGGCATAAAAAATAAATTTACATCAATTAGGGGGCTTTTTGTGAACTTTTTGCTGTAAAATAGTTATAAAATTAAGGAGAAAATCGCTATAAATGGTAAGAAAAATATTTTAATTAAATAATTGTAATTCACTTTTAAACTTTAACATTTCTTACCTTTATATAAACAAATAACAATATAATAATATAATCTTTAACTGCTTGTGTTTTATAGTACACAACACATGAATTTCCGTAGGCAAAATAAGAGTCCAAAATCACTAGCCGGGGTAAAATATGTTTTTTGGACCTGTTTTGGCTAAGATAAAAGCAATTAAAAATAGACGCCGATTCGCGTATACTGCACCTGAATAGCAGATCAAAAAACGCCGATAGGCATCCGCTGCGGCGAATGGGTTAAGAACTACAGTATCAGTATTTTGAATCGGCCTAATATTACCTCGTTCGGCTCAATATTCCAAGACGCCCAAAAATAGCAGTTATGCTAATCCGACGCCGGGCGAGAGATATTTTGAACTAAGAACACTTATCATACCCGTACGTATAAGCTGCAAGGCAATTTGATAAAAAAGCGGTTTGAATTTTTCACAGGAGCAACTCCTTTTTAGTATATTCCGGCTCGCTAAGATAACACGTCAGCGCTCGCTATTACATGCAGCGCCTTTGACTGGGTCGTACCCGGCCGGGCTCAAAGGACCACTTATTTTATCGTCTTTTCATCTTACCTCACCATCACACAATTTAGCCACTCACCCGGCTAGGGTGTTATATTTTAATAAATAATTTTTGGGTCTCAGTAGCGTGATCGAAAAGTGGGTCTGGGGATTAAGTCTGAGTGACTGATGATTCTTTGCAGAATTTGTGGGTGATGGAGGGGATACATATTTTTGGGCAAATTGATACAAGTATACGTCCTCGGGTCATGAACATTAGTTGATAATATTATATTTAAAAAATAATAAATAAAAACTCCTG
>DWJZ01008899.1:0-11043 GCA_018249125.1 Asbolis capucinus
CAGAAAAGTTTGACCAGGGTGGGAATCGAACCCACGACCTCCGGTGTAGTAGTCAGGTTCACTAACCACTAGACCAATTGGCCTGTTAACCAGCCTGTAGATATAAGGATAGTCTATACTTCTTTGTTTGAAATTTTCTGTTTTGCTCTAAAGAGCAAATTATGTTATATTTTAAATGATTATAGTTTGGGAAATATATAGACATCTGTCGGTCCTTACTTCTAACCAAAGATCCTCGCTCAGAGCTTCCTACTGTTATAATGGAACAAGTAGAATTCGATAAATTTGAAAATTTCAACTAATAACCCTCAGTCAATCAAAGACATTGGTCTGTGTTGCTTAAAGCTATGTTATATAATATTATACATATTTTTCTATTATATTGTATAATGACACTGGGTCGATAAAGGTTACTGGTTGGCTATAAAATTCTCATTTACAGATTGATGATGATGCAGAACATAATATGTTGATAACAGGAAGTAAACTTTATTTTGAAACCATATTGTTATGCTCTATGACTTTAAACAGATAATAAAACAAAAATTAATTTGAGCTTTGATATTTCATTTCATCATCTAAAATATACCACATTTCGCAACAAATTAGGGTCTTTGAAGAATAAAGGAATTTAGGTTAAAGACTGTGAACCCATCAATTTCAAAGCATTTTGATAATATTTTAGATGTATAAGATTATTGATGTCACAGGATTTTGAATATCTAAATAGGCACGGAATACAGCAGACCAAAAACCTTAAAAACGAAATTGGGCATTATATTTATAATATCTGATCACTCAAGTTGACTACTTCCTCACACTCCACACTTTGTGCTCCTCAATTAAGAGAACTTATCATTAAATTTATATTAAAAAGGGAAAATAAAATACTCACTCTGCTTCCCTATATTTTCTTGAAAACGCCGTTATTCCTATACCGAAGGGCATTCGACATGTTCCCAGTACATTGACTACGCGAAAATTTTGGAAACGCACGTGAAACCCTAATTTTTCTAAAGCACGGGCGTAGCGACGAGCCGCCACCTTCGCCTGGTCCTCGCTGGTGGCGCCCGTGCACGTCACTCGCCCCGACGACCAGATCGACGCAGTCGTGTACGGACGCCGTAACTTCATCGTCACCATTCCGTTTTCGCGGCGATATTCAACGTTAACACCGTTCAAAGCTATTTGTCTCAAGTTCAGGTGGCACTTAACACTAAAACTGCACACAACATTGTTTATCATGATGTCTATTTCGGGCGTCTCTTCCTCCTCCGCGGGGGCTTGTGTGACGGCCGCGTCGCCGGCCTCCTCGTTTTGCGGTGGCGCTTGCACCGGTTTGGATTCGCAATACTCATGGTCGGGCACCATGTGGCTAGGAACACTGTGAGTTATACCGTGGTTTGCCACCACTCCATGAGTGCCTTTGATACCGTTCTCCTGGATGAGCGTAGCCATGACCACCACGGCTTTCTGAAAAATGTAATAAGCTAACTTTAATTTACAAATTATTAAAATATGATTCTTTTCATTAAGACTGTATAAAATGTTTCTATCTCAACAATTATACAAGACATCAATAAAGGACCACTAACTTAGTTTGTTCACCTCCAACAATGCAAAGAATAAATTTGTCGTTTCAGATTTTTCATTATAATTAACTTAAAGAACAATTAAACAGAGTATTTTCCCACGAGTCAATGAATTATACCTTTTATAAGTTATCATAATACTTTAATTTGTAGCTTTTAAGATAAGCATTCAGTACCTACATCTGTCCTGGTATCCATGCGTAAGTATCATTAAGTAACAATAACATTAATAAGTACAATGAAATTTTATTTATAGCATAATTTTCTTTGCATAAAATTTATAAATTGACAAGCATTTGTATTGTACAAAATGTCTCCAAAGCACTCTCAGCAAATTTGAATCACAACTTTAATCAAATTGATTACAGAAAGTAAGAGCTAAACCAAAATGGCTATCAGCTATTTCCAGTTACAAACAATAAAAGAGCACTTTATTGAAAATTATTGATTGCGCAACAATGGCCAATGCCAAACTCACATATAACAGTGTGCATGCATGTTCAACAAAACTTATTTCATTATGCAACAATCTACACTATTATTTTCACTTGAATACATTACTCTGAATCAAGTTTCTTATTTCACTGTAATGCAAGCTTTATATTATCTCTTTTTCTTAATGATTTAATACATATCCAGCCAAATTATACCACAGATACTACCCTATTTTAAAAAGAATATATGAAATTGTAATAATACTCCCAATATTATAAAATAGCTACAAAAATATTATCATTGGGCTTTTTTTAAACCAGAGCATCCATGTATCATTTAATGTGGTATTAGGCAGGCAGTTTAAAGAATCTCATTCATAACCCTCAACTATACTGAACAAAGAGGGAATCAAATTGATCCATGATTATCACTACGCTACCAAATCTTTAAGCACCCATTTATTTAATTAAATATTATGGAGGATATACAGAATTTGAATTCCCGAAAACAATGAATTATTATTATTAATTAATCTTACATTCATGCGAGTGTAGCAATCTATATAGAACTCACCTGTTTAAACGCAATACCATAACCACACCTTGTAACCTATATAATCAACTATTGGATGATTATATTTTTATTACAAAAGATCTATTCAAGAATCAACCCGACGTTTAAAAAGTATTTAGCTGTGGTACATAATCTAGCTGCGTTTATCACTGACATTTTAGGTAGTGTGCATTGATTTAGTTTTGAATATCCTATGAAAAATATGCGCATATTGTTTTTTATTGGCTTATTTTATATAGGTTTGTAGAACAAATACCCTTCTTACCTGTGAATATTCCTTGTTTTTATAATGAAGATAATTCAATGTGTTTTAATTTAATTATGAGTGATATAAAATACAATTATTCAAAATTAAGATTATCTCTAAAATAGAGATCAAGAGATGTTGATTTAAAAAGGTTACTACAGAGATAATAACGAAATGGTAGGGACCAGAAGCGGTAAGATTACATGGAAATAAGATCATGTAAAAGATTTAGTCTCAAAATTTTTAATCTAAATACGATCTTGGTTAACCCTTTCCATTAAAAAGTTGAATTTCGCGAAGAATCAATGGTGGGGCAGTAATTTAGGGCACTTCCCACGGAGCAACGCCGTCCGCCGACCGCGGTGCGACAACATGACACTCGCACAGCTGACTACCCGACGGGACCCCGCCCCGCCCCCCTGTGCCGCGACCCTCTGCGCTCATGTCTCGCCACAGATCGCCAGGTAATAAGTTAAAAACAAAAGCTGCACTTGCAATTTCAAACGCCATTTATAATCTAAATTTATATGTTCCAGAAATTTACATTCCATTACCTTGGCAATGAACTAATAAAATATGCAACAATGAGTTCGATTGAAGGTTTAACAAAGCTATAGGTACACCTTTTTGACCTTTGTAAAGTGATAAAAACCGAAATAGGCAGTGGTTGCTTGCAGTTATTGACCCCTTTAACGACCTAAACCACACGTGATTCGGGAGCACAAAGACAATGTTACGTTTAGATAAATATTTTGTCTTTATTCAATGCAGTAGAATAATAATAATAAAAACAAATTATTTTGAAATATGAGATACTGGTGAGAAAAATAACACGAGAAAACTGTACAGAATGGGACAAGGAACACATAAAAAAATCTGAATTGACAAACTTATGATATTGTCATATAATTTTGGAAATAAGATTTAACATGCATTTTTCTTAATATACAATACATACGAAACAACATTTACCTGAAATAATGTGCTATATTTGTCACAATTATTTTTACACCACCAATGAAGTAATGGTTTTCATTGCAATTTGGTTCAAAAAATAAACGAATGGTTCACAACTTTAAGAGGCACGGTTAAAACTAACAATTTATATTCACAAAAAAATATAGTCATATGTTACAAGAAAAGCAGCCAATATTGCAATTCGTTATTGCAAAAATTAAAAGTTACTGCACATCCTGCCTAGCACCGCCATGTTCTAATCGACCGAATGGAAATTATGGAAATGAATGAAGATGATCTGAAATGGAATGGAATGGAATGACGGTCGATGGGCAAAAAGTTCGATTCATTTTGATCTACCATCATGCTTCCAAAAAATTATAGATTCAACAGATTATACTATAAAGGTTGGAGCACACATATCATACAAGGAACGAAACTTTTCAGGTTTGCTTACTACATAACAGGGAACATGAGTCTCTTTTCTTAACTGAGGAGGCCTAGTATATAATAATTTACTGTAATGTATATTCAACAAGCCCTTCCAATGCATGTTGAGGAAGGTGATCGTATTCAACTAAAATGCTATAAGTGTCCGACATAACACGCTTTATACGGATAATAACCAGATCCTACGGCTATACTTGCATTTTGAAACAATCCAATTCTAAACCTTTAAAAATTTATTTTTAATCTGATAAATATGCTGGTAAACCTGATCACCTCATCACTTACCTATCGTAAGTGTTCATCGTCGCCCTTTGCCATTAACAAAATCACGCTATGGTGTTAATAAAGCGTTGTCTGTCAAAAAGAAAGTGATAATATAGCACGTGCGGGGAAGATAAAAGAAGGAGGGTAGGGAAACATTACATTGGTGAATTAATACGGCACATTAGGCACACCAACAATTGAGTGACAGAAGAAAAATAAGAAGGAATATTACTGTAGGACGGGAAGAAAGAAGAAAAGAACTGGTACTCAAGGCCCCAGCCGGAAACGTCAAGTCATTTAGCGGCTGGCTTATGATAGTATGGTAGAGGGGCTTTGAGAAAAAGTCATGAGTAATAATTAATTTACAAGTACACAGTGCAGCTTGTGGCGAGTTTGATGAATAGTGACATCATGTACCCGAGTGCTTACAGGGGAATCCTCTGTTCCATGTCTTAAAAGGAGTTGAGTTTATGGAAGAAGCCTCTGTACTTGGCATCATTGACCGACCAGAATAGTCGCTTGAAATATATGGTCAGGGTGGTAGCAACTAACGGATTATTAATGCGGAGAACTGCTCACGAAGTCACATTGCTCGATTGTCATTGCTTAAATTAAGCTCTACACTATATCGATAAAGAATATTAACTGCATTGATATTATTTACTATTTGTTTTTAACAAAAATGTTCACTAAGTTGGTTCACAATTGGATGTCGGATAGGTCACAAAAAACATAGACAAATTATAAATGACGACATGACGGTATTAAATACTTGCATATTCTAGCAACACCAACAATAGTCGCCATAATCGCCATTGCAAAGTCTTCAATTTGTTGCTAACTTCACAATATTGTTCGATCATCGTTCATCAATCAAGCGGTTTTTAATATTTCGTAATTTTACATTAATGTTTAAATGTTGTGCCAATAATTGATCTAATTACGTACTACTAAACAATTTAGAGATATTGGATGGCGACGAATGTTGTTATTCAGTCGGTTATGTTTGCAAACGTGCATATGCTTTGTTGTGAGAACCACCTTTATCTGCTGTCATTTTGAGCTTCAGCGAGTCAGTTTTTCGATAATGAAACTAAAGTTACCCGTTGAATGTTAGGATATCGTCTGTCGGTGGGCAGGGGTAACAAATCTTCGCTCAAACGTTGATGTTTCGTGATGAGAGTGGGGTTTTCATTGAGAGTATCGATCAGGAGAATGTGCGGTGGCGTTTAGTGGCAAAGGACGTCAGAAACAGGGTTCAGAATGGAGAACGTGAAGGACGAGGAGCGAGTGCGTCGACTGCGCGCATTAGAGGACAGGCTGTGCGACCCTCGCTCCACCGGCAACGTGGACTGTCTTCTCGACACTGTCACTGCCCTCGTCTCCGACTGCGATCACCCAGCCATTCGTCGCATGAAAAATGTCGAGGCCTATACCGGCAGATGTGAGTACCTTGCTTTTGACGTAATACTGCATCAAACATATTATAATTTTAAATGCAAAAAGTCCTTAATCAGCTGTTTCTTATCAGCTATCAATTTCATTGAAATAATCTGTCAACATTTTGTTAAACTTTGGTCAGATATAAATTAAATCACAACACAACTTTATTGATTGTTATTGATCTGGAACAACTTCCACTTGTGAATACAATAGCAAGAGTACAGATTTATTTTTATGTTAATAATTAGTCTTACGATGAATCAAACCCCTAGGATAGTCAAGCAGGGATAATAATTGTATTCTTGGTTTTAATCATAATGAGTTGGATTTTGGTATCACATAGTTGAAGTAGCTTGCATTTAACTTCTTATTTATTGATTAAATTTGATTATTCAATTATATTCCAGTACCATTTATATGTAGTATATAGACAAAATGTCTTGACGCTTATGCTAAAATTTGTGTGCTCTACCACCTATAATCACAGGTGGCATGATTATGGACAAGCACAAACTTATAGAATGTAAAAAAGAATTGCATGTTTAGGTCTTATTTTGTTGTGGTAAATGTTTAATTGTTTACTATAGAATGCATATTGACATAAAAGACACTGCACACTGGATTTAACAATGTTTAGAATTCTTTGTTAACCAAGGTACTCCATGAAGACATGGGAAACATGCTTGGGCTCAAACATTGCTAACATGACTCATATATACATTGTTGGTTAAATTATAGAATATATTTCTTCTAGAAACATTGTTCACTTATAGAAAGTGGAATGTGGAATGAAATAAATATTATACAAACTACTTACTTAATAAGTTGGAATATCATCATAATATTTTTTTTATTATTGTAAAGAAAATGTTAATAGTTTGGTTTTATTAATTTAAAATGTATATCACATATATTTCTTTTTCTTGTAAAATGTAATGTAACCCTCTTTCTAAAAATCTATTAAATTATATACCTCTATCAAAATAAACCTAAGAATTTTCCATTTATTTCAAATGTTAAGTTATGAACTTTTTTCTTTTAGATGAAGAATTTGCTTCTGAAATAGTTAATCTACGAATGAAAGCAGCAGATTTTGACTTGATCAAAGTAATTGGTCGAGGAGCATTTGGTGAAGTACAACTAGTCAGATATAAATCTACTCGTCAGGTGTATGCCATGAAACTACTAAGTAAAGTAGAGATGATAAAGAGATCAGATTCCACATTTTTTTGGGAGGAGCGGCACATAATGGCTCATGCAAATTCTGAATGGATTTTAAAATTGCATTTTGCATTTCAAGATCATAAGTATCTTTATATGGTGATGGACTATATGCCAGGTGGAGATCTTGTTAGCCTCATGTCTAATTATGATATCCCAGAAAAGTGGGCAAAATTTTATACCATGGAAATAGTATTGGCATTAGATGTCATTCATGGAATGGGCTTTGTTCATCGAGATGTAAAGCCTGATAACATGTTGATTGACAAATATGGTCATTTAAAATTAGCCGACTTTGGAACATGCATGAGAATGGGATCTGACGGACTAGTTAGAGCTAGTAATGCAGTAGGAACGCCTGACTATATTTCACCTGAAGTTTTACAATCTCAGAATGGTGAAGGCGTCTATGGCCGTGAATGTGATTGGTGGGCTGTGGGTATATTTTTATATGAAATGTTAATAGGGGATCCTCCTTTTTATGCTGATAGTTTAGTAGGAACTTATGGTAAAATTATGGATCACAGGAACTCTTTACAATTTCCTGATGATGTTGAGATTTCAAAGGAAGCTAAATCCCTGATTCGGGGATTGTTAACTGACAGAACAAAGAGACTTGGGAAGAATAGTGTGGATGAAATAAAACATCACCCTTTCTTCATTAATGATCAATGGAGTTTTGATAATTTAAGAGACTCCGTACCACCAGTAGTTCCAGAGTTGTCCAGTGATGATGATACCAGAAATTTTGATGATATTGAAAAATCAGATGCTTTAGACGAATCTTTCCCAGTTCCAAAAGCTTTTGTTGGAAACCATTTACCATTTGTTGGTTTTACCTATAATGGCGATTATCAACTATGTGGAGGTAAAATAAAACCAGCAGATGTAGTGGACACAATCTCAAATAATCATTTAAATAATGTTGGATCTGAGGCGATATTGCAATTGGAAAAACTATTAGAAAGAGAAAGAGACAGTAGGCGTAAACTGGAAGATAGGCAAGTTTCACTTTCTGCCCAACTTGAAGAAATGTTACAGCGAGAGGCTAGAAGTAAAAAAATAATAGCTGACGGTGACAAAGAGTTAGCTTTACTAAAACACGATCTTAAAGAGTTACAGCGCAAAGCAGAAATCGAAGCAGATTCAAGAAGAAAAGCAGAATTGAATTATGGTGATGTCAAACGTCGCCTGGATGAGGAACAGAGTAAGAGGGCTAAAGAAATAAGCAACTTACAAACATATAACGACAAAATCAATGCTTTGGAAAAACAGTTGATAGAAATGCGTGAGAAACTAAAAATAGAGTGTGAAGCGGCAGCTAAGTCCAGAAAACAAGCTGCAGAACTAAGTGCAGCGCAGGCGGCTGCAGCTGCCATGAACGACGGGACTCTGGCCAGCTTGAGAGCGCAATGTGATGCACTCGAACGCGAATGTGGCTCCCTTTCAGAAGAACTTGGTAATACTAAGGCAGCTAAACAACGGTCGGAGGCAGCGGCTGCCGAAGCCGCCAGCAGATTTAACGCTGCGCAAGCCGAGCTAGAACGTTCGTCAAACCGATTAGGACAAGTCATGACGGACAACAGGCAACTGTCCGAACGTACGTCATCTTTAGAAAAAGAATGTGCTTCACTCGCACACGATTTACGAACTGCCCAGCATCTCTATCAGCAAGAGCTTCGCGCCCATCAAGAGACGCAAAGGTCTCAGTTGCTTTCTAAACAAGAAGCCAATCTTGAGCTAGTCAAGGGTAAGTTATATCCTAATTTCGAAATATTTATAATATTCGTGACCCCTTTAACGTAGATTATCAGCTACATTTCCCCATAAATAATATCAGCTATACCAATAATATTAAACAGACCCGGAAAATATATATATGGAAACTTCCTATTTTTGCATGCCTCAGGAACATTGGAAAAAATATTGAAAGGTATTGTCCAATTCGCTACGTTTGTGGTTAATTTATAGTTGTTTAAATGTAAGTTTTAATTGGTTCCTTTAAATTGCACATCCCTAGTTTTTCCTGTGCATTACTAAATTATTTCGTGCATGTGTTTTGGTAAATCCCATATATGATACATTTCTTGAAATATCATATACATAAGTACCATAATTTGACGTGTTGACGTTTATGATTGTCATTTTATTGCTGTCAATTATTTACTGAATTTTTGACCAACATGCTTTTTTTCTGGTTTCATTTTCACTTGTGATTTCATATTAGTTAGTATATCAGCTTATGATAGACCCTGATGCCAGTACATGCAGTTACAATACATGATGAAAAAATACATAATTCAATAACTATGCAAGTATTGGTGTCAGGATAAGTGCACGGTTTATGATTAGCATGGCATATTGTTCTGTCAGCCCTTCAAGGCAAGTTGAACGAAGAGAAGACGGCTCGGCAGCGCGCCGAGTCTGCTTCCCAGGAGAAGGACCGTCAGATGTCGATGCTCAGCGTCGACTACAGACAGATGCAGCAACGGCTCCAGAAATTGGAGGGGGAACATCGACAAGAAAGCGAAAAGGTATGGAATTTTATTGATTACAATTTGCCCTTGTACTTAATTAATTTTATAGATCATATAAGGAGGGTTAATTGATGATACGATAAAGGAATATTGAGATTTAAAGAATTATGCAATTCAATTATTATTTACTGTATTGATCGAACCAGAGGGAAAGGTCAAAAGTTCGATTGGCAAATAATTTTTGGTTTTGAATATCAAATAAAAAAAAAATCGTTTTAATGAGATGTAACATTGCTCTTGTAAAGAGGTGATATATATATATATATATATATATGTATTTATATTTCTTTAATGATTTCTTTGTGATGTTTTCGCCATGCCACTAGGGTCACAAGCGTGTGAAAACCGTATTCATAATGTATCTAGATAAAATAGACAACTTATACAAAATTATGAATGGAACTTCGTTTACGGCAAAAAAATTTCTCCGTGCCCAATTGCTCGGCTTACAAAGACCAAGCCCTGGACATACGGAGCAGTTGTCCGATTCATCCCTCCTCCCGCCTACTTCGGAGTCTTGGTAATAGGAAGAACATTGAACAGGTGGTCGGTCTCCAAGCGTCGCTGGAACAAGAACGCGCAGCGCGGCTGGCAGCGGGCAGCGATGCGGCGGCGGCAGAGGCAGCGGCACGCGCAGCATCTTCTGAGCGCGATGCTCGTGCGCGCGACCTGCACGCTGTGCGCACCGCGCTGCACGACACCGCTGAGAAACTCGCCGCTGCCAGCGCTGAACGAGACATGCACTATGCTAGGGTGAGCGAATCTTTAATTTCTTCAATAGCTCCTGCCTCCGTTTACATCTGTGGAAGCACCATTTTACAAAATAGAATAAAATCTACTCATGTGCCAAATACCACCTTAACCCAAATAATATGTTTGCTTGAACCAATCTGATGTAACTTTGGAACACACAAGACAGTCAGCTATTATGTTAATACTATAAATATAGTATATAATAGCTCGGGACAGTCAGATAGAATACTCACACATCCTGTCAATTATATTTCTGATAAAAACAACAGAATCATATGTTACTGGAATTTTTTTTCATTATGGAGGCTTGTTTTGATTATATATGTTTAGAAATTAAAATTGATTACCGTAAATTCTACTGCTGTACACTACTGATAGGGAAGATAAGTCTTATAAAGGAGATGATGGAGTAAAATAGATCCTACCATATGGATAGTAAAATTGTGATAGTTAATTATTGAAGTAAGAATGATTTGTTTTAGTAAACGTGTTACTAAATCTTATAACTAGTTTTCTCAGTATTAAATGTAGTAATTCACATTTATTTCATTACCTAATGTTGCACGACAAA
>DWJZ01008900.1:0-11043 GCA_018249125.1 Asbolis capucinus
CCGCAGGCAAACCGGCATATTATTCATCCAGTACCAGTATGAATATACATTACCGCGGCCACATAAAACAATTTGCCAGTCAAATGAGTTTTCTAAAAAGCCGACTGAGCGAAAACTAAAATCAGTTAATTATCAGATATTGAATATGAAATAAATGCTTACATCTAATAGCTACGTGGCAATATATTTGCAATTACGTTGCAATTCTTATTGGTTAAATTACTATGGTTAAAATTTATAGTTCAGTTTAAACTTGTACTATTAAGTAATATTAGACTGGTTTTAGTCATGTTGAAGTATATAAAATCACTAGTTTTCGCCCGTGCCTTCATCCGCATGGTGTATTGATAAAAAATCTTCGTATCCTGTGGTACTTCTGGCTATCCCTGTGCTAAATCTAATTCAGAATTGTTTAGTAGTTTTTGTACAAACATCCATCAATCCATCCATCCTCATAAACGTAAGTATTATTTTTAATTAACAGTACGTTTTCCGTTCCTAGTTTCACTACGGAATACCTATTAGAATTTAAAGAATTTTTTAATGTATAACGAAAAAATATCTAAAATGATACCTAAAACATCAATTCGAACTATTTCCACAGATTCGGATACGGTTACGAATGCAAATTTAATTCGGATATTCAATAGTTCCCGACCCTGGTTACCGATATATCTATTGACTGAATACGAATGGGTTTAGTATAATAGGTACACATGTAAACCAAATATTTTTGTTAGCTGTACTTACAATAATCCGCCTTACAATAAACTCAGCTTACCTGTAACAAAAGATAAATCCAAGATAAAAATATATATGTATAAACAGGTCACTTGAGGATAAGGCCAACTTAGTGTAGAATTCCGTAGGTACCTAAGTGACTTGTTAACTTATTAAACCTGTTATTAATTCATTATACATGTATTTAAATATATAAACAACTTAGAACAACTCACACACAGCCATCTGATTCCAATTTTTACTTTAGTTCAGTGGTTCTTAACCTTTTAGTGATGAGGGACTAATAAACATATTTTTTTAACTCAAGGGCCATCAACTGTTTGAAGGGAAGTGAAGAGTACAAGAAAATTTGAAAATTAATAAATAAATATTTTTTTTATATTGTGGACGTCAGCGCAAACAACTTCGTATTTTTCTGGCTCCTGGTCCCGAGGCTGTCAGTTGAGAACACATATATTTTATAAAAATATACTATCCACCAAACCAACTAGTCACGTCAGTTATTACGTTCATGTTTTTTTTCGATTTCCAGAATCATTAAACTGATTGCTCTTGGAGGGAAAATACATCTCTTTCAAAAAACGTCTTCAAAACTTGATATATTGCAAATGACTCCCAAAATTAAATGATGCCCATGTTGGGTGAGACACGGTCATACGTACACGATGAAATTATAAGAGTCGCAAATTAACAAAGGAACCCTTACAAAAATACGATAGCCAGATCAGTCAATTATGATATAAGTTTGCGAGAATATTTGATCCCAAAAGGTTCGATCACAGATATTTAATATTCTTTCTTTTAATACTGTATATGCCTAATATAAATTACTAGCATCTCCCAGCTTCGTACGGGTGAACATTTTATTGCATAGGGAGCTGACCATGCATTTGAGCTACACGGCTACCTACTTCATAGATTTGCAGGTTCCAGGCGCATATCGGTCCCCCTTCCTTGTATAGCTCATGTTACATGATTAATAGTGAAAGAGTTTTGTATATCGGTCCAGTAAGTGTTGAGCCTATGTTTTTCCTCAAGTTTCTATTCTACTCCGTAAAAAATTCTTCAAAACCGGTTCAGTAATTAAGGAGTGAAAAGGTAACAGACGGAGGTACTTTGGCATATAATGTAATCTCAACCCATCACTGCCCATTATTGAGCACGGGTCTTTTCTCTGAATGAGAAGGTTAAGGCCATAAGCCCACCACGCTGGCCAAGTGCGGATTGGCAGACTTCACACATGACTGAGTTTTGAAATCTCCCCGGCATGCAGGTTTCCTCACGATGTTTTTCTTCACCGTTATAGCGAGTGACTTAAAACGCACTAACTCCGAAAAGTCAGAAGTGCGCGCCCAGAGATTCTACCCGAACCCCTCTAGTAGGAAACCGAATTCTTAATCACTAAGCTATCACCGCTGCCAATCATATCAGTAAGGATTAATACCAAGAAAACACAGGGAATCGAACCCAAGATCTTTTACAAAGTCACCCACCAAGTCTGACGGCACAAACCAAAGCTAAACCAATTTGTAAGATTCACAGTAAGATGTTAACACAAGTAATTTGTTAAGAAAGCGTTGTTAAGACGTAATTTTCCCAATAATACGTGTAAACACAGACCTTTATTAATTGCCCAGGGTAAAGAGGAACCTCGCTAACATGATACTCCTTACTAATATTATAAATGCGAAAGTTATCGTCCGTTTGTATTTCACGTTTAAAAAATTTACCTGATATTGAAGAAAATCTATATGCTACACGAAAAAAAAATCAATAACAATTCAATTACGGTTCTATTATGAAAATATTAAAGTTTAAACAGTATAGCAGTTGCTGCAGTTGTCTCTTTTCCTCACCAAGCTTGGTCTCCCTTTAAATGTAGCTCCCAAACACTCGGACACTCGGTTCACACTAAAATCTATTCAGAATATGCCAGCGTGCAGCGGGCATTACAACCCATATCTGTCCCATTACTTGGTTTGTTAGGGGGTTCTTTTATTTATTTTACACCAGTCATTGCACCCATAACTGACACCACTACTAAGCTCGGGTCTCCGCTCACAATTTGACGGGTACAGGTCCACTATGCGGGCCAAATGCCAAATTGGGGGACTTCACACATCTTCGAGAACCTTATGAAGAACTCTCAGGAGAGCAGTTTTTCTTTACGATATTTCACCGAAACAAGTGACTATCAACTTCTGTTACGCACATAACATTAACATTTGTCGGTGCGCACAGAATTTGAACCAGGACCTCTCGTTCGTGAGACCAAATGCAAACCATTAGGCGCCTTGGTGCGCTGTGGCTTGTAACATTGTGACAGCCCCCAAGCAGTGGAACGGTGGGAAAGCAAACGCTTAAAATTACTCAGTGTATTACCAAACACAAATTAATTTCATTTATGCCATATTGAGACGCATATTCACGTTTACGGACTAAAATGGTTACAGAATCTATTAGTACAGGGTATATAATTGACAAGCAAATTATAGCTGCGGGTGATGCAAATGTTCTGAAAATCTATCAATAGCAGCGTTGTAGATATTGTGTTGCAGATTCAATATTCGTAGTACTGACTAGGAACGCGTTGTAACGTTTTGATTGGCTGTCAACCACATAACATTGCTCAAATACGAAATATCATTGGTTTAAAATTGCAGTAACATATGTTTTTTGTATTTCTTTTGGTTTTAATTCATTAATGGCACACTGAGCTTTCTGGTCTCTCGTAATACTAAGGAGGTCTAGAGCATACTCCACCACGCTGCTCCAATGCGGTATGGTAAACAGTATATATATTTTAAGTAATATTTTTTCATGAAATATACAATTTTAGTACAATATATACAATTTTAGTACATTATTTTTACTTGAATTTGTATTCTTCTATAATGATGTTCTGCTACCTTTTTTTATAAATTTTAATTTAGTTAAATAGTTTTATACATATCCTTCCAGTAATTATTCCAATCTCGTTAATATTTCATTAATTATAAAAGTAATGTTTACCAAAATATTCCAAAATCACATACATAGGTACAAAAAACATTCCTTAACATTACAAATAAAAAAAATTAAAATACAATTTTTCCCCGCAGACATGTAAAAAATGACTTCTTGAATAAACGGATTTACCTCGAGAATTCTCTTAATAAACAAAACTAGTAAACTGAGTGAGTATTGGAATTGCACTTACATTTCGATAGACGGTATGTATGAGTCCGTAATGAATACACAGGGCTCGATGAATACATTTCACGATACCATTCGGCCTTCGGGCACAAATTCGTTGAGTGTAAAGTTTACATGACAGTATGCTTCAGGATTTCTGGTTCATAGTTATACAGCTTTTATTAAGGGATTCGATATTTTTTTAACTAAAATTTATTGAAATATTTAAGAACACAATCTAAATACAGCTCTTATATGACAAGACACATAAAATTACATAACTGTATTGTTAACCGTTGAGGAGTTCGCTTGTCTGAAGCCTACTCTGAGAACAGCAGCAGATTATACTTATCGTAAAAATACAGTGTTATAAGAATTGAAGCAGTATGCCAAATTTCAGCTAGGTAGTGTTCGAAAAAGTGGGTCTAATTAAGCTTGCAAAATTTGACCCGAACATTTAACAAAGAAATTTATAACAATACTAAAGCAGTGAATGCCTAGTGGTTAAGAATTTGGCCTCCTACTCGAGAGGTCCCGGTTCGAATCCGGCGGCGGGCACTTCTGACTTTTCGGAGTTATGTGCGTTTAAGCATTTAAATGTCAATTGCTGTAACGGTGAAGGAATACATTGAGAGGAAACCTGCATGCCAGGGAGTTTGCAAAACTCAAAGGTGTGTGAAGTGGACTATGGCCTTAACCTTCTCATTCACAGAAGAGACCCGTACTCAATAGTGGTCAGTAATGGGTTGAGATGATGATGATGACTAACAAACTAATATACAAACGTACACTGCAAGTTAAATAAAAGCTAGTAGAAATGCTTTTCGATGTTTTAAAACTGTGATGGGTACTCAGGAACAAGGTCCTGGGTTTAAACCTTGCAAGCAATCGTATGGAAAACTGTACTCCTGAGAGTTCGCCATTCAGTATCCAAAGGTAAGTGAAGTCTACCAACCTGTACTTGGCCAGCGTGGTAGATTATGGCCTATATCCCTAACGTTTTGAGAGGAGACCCGAATCCAGCAGTGGAACTATCATAAATTGCAATGAGCAAGTTAGTCAATGCATTTCGCACGTTCGAGTAACTACTTAGTGTAGTTACTAGCACTGTCAAGATAAGGGCTACCTCTGTCAAGACCGAATCTCAATCCAATCTTTACGCAGACCCTTGACAATATCAGCAAAGATGATCACTCAGTTTGTCGAAACTTCGAGAAGTCTTGCCCCTTTCGCGATAAAGCCACCAGATGTCGCGTCGATGTAATTGGTCCTTTGTGCCGTTTGAGACGAAAGGTCCCGACTGATATAGCTATCTTTAATCGACGCGAAACTTGCGTGATGCGGGTTCGGTGGAATGTTGCATGTGGAGGTGCCTAGAATACGACTATTAGGTGCGTTTCGTAGATCAGTATATTAATTCCACGTAGAGAATGCTGCAACCCCATAAATCGTAAAGAAAGAACTTCAGGTATCTTAATCTGGACAGCTCATACTAAGATACCCAATCTTAATATGAGAGGTGCCGAATTCGCGGATTCGTGAATGCTAGCTGACTTTTAAGAAATTATGAAACACGAGCATGGGATTCTCCTCATGGCTGAGTAAGCCAGACCCACACCGCTCAAGAATATTTCCACTAACAATCACCTATTCCTGCGTGCCGGTTGTTGCTTAACAAGCCTAGGTGCACGTTAACCAAGCTATGAGCTCCGCCTCTATTATTTGGTAACTGGCAGGCTCCACCAACTGGAGCATTATGGCGGAGTATGCTTTGAGACTCCTAAGTCTTGAGGCGATCCATGCAGATGTAAATCATTCATGAATTATAGCCGATTTCAAATAGAAACAGCGCAAATAATACATTCAGTTTTCATAAAGAGCTAAGTTCAGAACAATATGGCAAAGGTTTATGAGTAATATCACGGATTTTCGAACCTAGTATAATGGTAAAGTAAATATGAAGCAGAAATGAGTAACAGTTACAATTATTCCGAGTACCTTATGGTACTTGGTAATATTTATTACTATTATGTAATAAATATGAATTATGGCTAGCTCGCCTTAAGATTTCCGTTAGTTTGCAAGACACTACCAGCTTACAAGACCGCGCAAACATCTAATTCGTCTGTGCCATTAATTCCCAAGCCAGGAATCGAATCCGAAACTTCTGTACCAACCAACCACTCAAACATCTGTAATTGTTTAAGTTGTGGGTTCAATTACGGAATATTGGATACTAATAATCCTTTACAGGTGGGTACACGAATTCATACTTGCAAATCAGCCGCAGTTAAATCACAGTAAGGCCCGCAACAGTGTCGCGAAAACTAATCTCTTTGAGACAATGCGCGGCCACTACCCAAGTTTACGATGAGGCCCGGATCTACAAATATTTGAACAATCGCTTCTCTATGGCTCCCATTGTCTAGGTCAAAGTAATTCTGGAATCCTCTGAAGCCGTAATTCAATTTTGCATTGAGATCATCAGTTAAATTAATTTGGCTAACGTTTTAATTAAATCCATTTATTGGTCAACTGTACATAAGTTTCGTTACTATAAATCCGGATATCTGACTTTAGGATGCTCGTTATTGTCTGCTGACTGGATATGACGACCCTTGTTAAAGCTGAAGTTTCAGTTATGACTGCTGGAAACCCAGAAAATAACTAAGTACCATCTTTACTTAAAAGAGCTTCTTATTATGATGAAGAAAGTCATAGAACTCTGTCTTAAAATATGGTATCAACATATTCATAAAATCCACACAGTGTAAAGTGTAACAGAATTCATCTGAATCATCTTATAATACAGTATTTGATACATTTTTAAAGCTAAACATGTTCGCCCGGGAATTCTTCTTCAGACCAGATTCGGAGACCTGCGAGCAGCATAGGAACTTCTCAAATTTGGTTAGACCATTAATCCCTAATAATAGATCTACAAGGCCATCAGGTCAAGCTGGTGGAATATGTACTAGTTACGAGAACTCCGATTAGATCGACTAACGGGTTGAAGTCATACAGAAGGAAACGAATTATATTAGCAAAAAGAAATCTGATGTTTAGGATAGCACAGGCAACATAAATTATCGCTAAAATAAGTATTGCACGATGACAAGCTACTGCCATTTATTAAATAATTACGCTCTAGAACAGGGGTGAGCACCCTTGGAATGGAAGGGCCAATTTTAAATTTGATTTTTGCTAGAAGGCCGCACGTAGATAAGCATTATTCATCCGTATATATTTAATCAATTATTGTATTATTAGCACTACCCCCACTATAAGAACGAACGTTCATTATAAATTCGGCGGTACCTCGATAGAAGACTTTTTGGAATACTCGTCATTGGTCGGTCAACAAACATCTTTTTATTAATACGTTGAAATAAGATTCACGAGAGTCATTTTGTGTTAATTTTGTAATTGATTTGTGAGTGATTACTCTGTAAGCACAACTTATTGTTATAAGTGATGTTTTGCTATAAGTTTGTCTCTTTTTTGTAAATCAATCTTTTTGTATTTAAAATTGGGTTTTGAAAAGGACTGTTCTTTTTTTTTAACTTTATTATGTTTTCCCACCTAACAGTACCATAATGATTTTTTTTAAGTTGTTGTACTATACATTTTGACAGTGTTTCAACTTCTAAGTATAAAAAATATAATAAAAAAATGCTCGACGGGCCACATGCGGCCCGCAGGCCGCGGTTTACTTACCCCTGCTTGCGGGCCACATGCGGCCCGCAGGCCGCGGTTTACTTATCCCTGCTCTAGAACATAAGGAGCATATGTACATCAATTACTAAGTCACCCATACCATAAAATATACCTTTGATATAAGTTTGTGTTCATACAAATAGAGACTTACAGAGTTATATCATATGTAATAATTATACATATATAAAACAACACGTATTGAACTGTTTATGGTATCTGTTCGTGGGCGTACCCAGCTTTAGACCCACGAGGAGCCCCAGGATTGGATATAACGCGTATTACTACGTAAAATAAGTATATTATACTCTTTCGACATCTGTAGGTACAATAAACTGATTACAAAGGACTACTTTTTCTCGGTACTGTTCTTATATTTTTGAATTTTTTAGTAATATATTCGTTGAAATAAATATCACCATTTTAAAATTTTCCAGCTCAGTTTCAGGAACATAATTTTAATTAATTAACCTAATATAGTTATGAAGAAGAGCGGTCTACTAGGTATCTCAGTAGACCCATGTATCACTTATCACGATCGCCAAAGGTGGGGCTCGTCCGCAAAGTTAGTAAACTTTGCACCGAGGGAGTAAAGATACCTATTATTAACCTTTGCGGCTTTGACTGTAATGCGACCCATCCTGACCTCAATCCTGTGCTGACAGACCTTGGTACATCTTTGGGTCCTTGACATCGGTCCCACCTGATGGAAACTGGCGATGATATGTAAGATGTTGGGCGCACTAAGTTGGTAAAAATATTCACTCTTTTCTTGAAGACTCCTACATCATACGTGGGTTGGAACACCGACGGAGGCAAGTTATTCCAATCCTCCGTAAGTAAGGTCCTCAAGCGTATAATAATGGAGCTTATGAATTAGGCCAATATTAAAAAATAACTTATACATCGCCACTTACCATCTTTTATAGGTAAAAAAGAATAAATAAAAAAATATCATGTGTTAACAAGCGATTGAAGATAAGTAACCTTTAAAGAGTGCGACATTTAATCAAAAAAGTCGCTCTACACTGATTTGTACTGATAGAAAAAAAAATAACTTCATTAAAAGTCAATTCGATTTTCCTGTTTGCCTTTGGGCGGAGCGTGCGCCCTGTGATATACTCGTAGGCCGTACAATGACTGAAGTCAACATTTCTGCTCAAAGTAATCGTTTTATATTACTGTGTACTACGAATGTCTCATATATTATAAACATATGTATGTGTACTTGTTTCGTGTGTGTACATTTTTCTCACACATTTACAAATATAATAAAAAATCTTAAATGTACATATGTATGTACATACAGGTGGTCTCGAATTTTACTATACTGCCGTAACGATTTCGACAAAAATGTGAGTTAAAGGTTTTTGGGTCAAGTCACTTATTAATCAAGGTTTCGTTTTCGTGGAATTGTGTTTTCAAATCGGTTTTTAGAGAAATTATGAAAAGTAGGTAGTACCGTCACAAGAGTATAAAATTAAAAGAATTACATTGATTGGCTTTAGTAACTAAATTTGACTGTATATGAAAGTGTTACGGCAAATAGCAAATCTGGCCCAACCAAGTATTTTATAAAAATAACTGTGCCTAATGCCAAGTTATTTTTACCTGTGATACATATAACAGCGATTAATCCGTTTCACGTGATTAAATTTATCCAAGAACTTTCTTAAGTATATGAACAGTCCAACACTAAAATATTTTTTCAATTCGGGACTGCAATTCGTGAGATCAGCGCGTTCAAACAAACGAAACTCTTCAGCTTTATAGTATTACAATTAGTATGGATCTGTTTGTCGATCTGGCTATATTTCTTTAGATATTTATCGTTATTTATTTATCGGCAGATAAACCTATCTATGCAGTGGTTCATCTATCCAAACCTTAAACAATTATTTTCTTCAGTGACAATAAATAGGTATAAAGGCTGGAGCGATTTTGTGCAAAAAATACAGAAAAAAGGTTTATTCAAAATATATAAAAACACCAGTTTCAACATAAGATCCACAGTACAAAGAAACACACCAAATTTCATAACTGTATTATTAGCTTTGTTTGCGGAGTTCCCTTGTCTGGAGGCAATTCTAAACATGCATCAGGTCGTGCTTGTCATAAAAATGCATCGTCATCGGGATGAAAATATTTTGCATAATTTTAGCTTCGTAAGGTAAGATGCAGTGGTTCTAATGAAGCTTGCAAGATTTGACCCATAACATATAAATATAAAAATATACACTGCAAGTTAAATAAAAGCTTGTAAAAAGCTACAATAATGGAACTTCAAACAAGACCAATAAAATCTTATACACTAAATGTTAATCAACACTTATTCAGTCTAGAATATGTAATTTTGTTCCGTTATTATTTTATCCCATTTATGTTCATGTAAAAAAGCTGGCCAAGTAGAAGTAGAACACACCACTGAGAGTTTTGAACTACATGCAATATTTAATCTAAAAACAACATGTTTTTCGATCATGGAGTCACTTTATTACCTGTTTTGGCTGAAATAATTATCATCATGTCAAACATTTTTTTACATACAATAACGTTTGACTATAATACCACCTGATGGTAAACGGCAACGTAGTCTTGGATTGTTAAGCGCACTTACTTAATAAAAGCCTACTCACTCTTGACTTGACGAAATTTACAATATAATAAGCGGAAAACCGACGCGGGCAACTTATTCCACTCCTTCGCTGTACGTATGAAAAAAAAACCCATAACTGTCCCACTACAGGGCTCAAGTCTCTTCTCACAATGTACGAGATAATAGTCATAACCCATCCCGCTAGACAAGGGCGGATTACTGGACTTCACACGTCTTTGAGAACTTCATGGAGAACTTTCAAGAGTTTTATCACGATGTTTTCCTTTACCGTAGCAAGTGATAAACTACTTCTGATACGCACACCTGTAAACCCAGGACCTCCTATACGAGTAAACAACGTTCAAATCATTAGGCTATCATCGCGGTTAACTTTATAATAGGTCAAACAAATTACAAAAAATGGCGGTAACACTTTGCCGTAAAATCCTGTGATGGCTACGTGACGCGTTGTCCACACCTGTGTCTCCCAAACGGTGCAAAATGTTGTACTTAATGCACACAAATCCACCTCATTTTAAAACGAACCTCATTACGTCTAAGATTTAACGCTATTGCGGTTTCAACATAATATTTAATGAAAAAAATGTATCGTTGCGATGTAGTTGCCTTTGTTCGTACTGCTACCATAGACCGCTACCAATAGACATTAAGGATTAACCCGTAGCCGATCAAGAAGAAAACGATCGTTCCTTGAATGGTAATGACATTGCTTTGAGCAAACCAACGAAACAAGTTCGATCTACAATTTAAATCCAAAAAATAATTGATAGAGAAATAGATCAGCAAGAACTTTTTTT
>DWJZ01008901.1:0-11041 GCA_018249125.1 Asbolis capucinus
CTAAGTTAGTGTGTCCAACATCTTAGACATCATCACCACTTTCCATCAGGTGGGATCGATGTCAAGCATTAACTTATGTAAAAAAAAAATTTGGTTGATAAAAAATATGCTCGCAGATTGATAAAGAAATAAACACACATTAGGAATGCAAATACTTTTGTTTCTGGGATCTCGTCTGATGTACACACCCGCTAGTATCTTATGAAGATATTACTACTAGGAGGGAGATAGTTAGAGGTTTGACTGGAATATTAGTACTGTGGTTAGTGATGCTAGTAAGGCGGAGGTCGTGTGTTCGATTTCCGCCCAGAACAAACTTTTCTGTGATGGGCAGGAATGTTTGGTCTGTGTCTATATTTGGTCTAATTTAGGTCCGGAATAAGTGTGAACAAACTATAAAAAATCTTTTGTAAGGTTTTCACCAACTTACATAAATGAGGTTTTTTCTACTAAACTACATTATATTTGTGAAAATTATTTATTAACTAACTATAGTGTAAAATCACATCATCATTCACAAATTCACACTCTTGACATCCTTAATTTCATGAAGGAGTTAACAACCTTTCAAACTACTGAAGTATTTTGTTTTATAGTTATATAATTTATTGATTTTCGTTCAAAATACACTTTATGCGTTTTTTATCAAGCAAATTGCTTGATTTATAAGAAAACGTTTTTAAACCTGTAATGGTACAAAAGAGTTAACTGATAAAACAACAAAAAGTTTAATTCTCCTGTTTATCACAGGTTGCTAGGCAACGATTTGTTATTGAACATTCCAGATCGAATTTGCATCGAGTATAGGCGTATTATCTATATAAGTATGTATTTAAAAGTATATATATTTATCAGTTGTCTGATCACCATACCAGAAGCTATCTTAGTTTGGGTTTTATGGTAGTGTGTGAGTTGTCCCGAGATATTTATTTTATTTCATTTATTTTTCAAATGCAAATGAATACTTACTACACAAAATTGAAGTTTTACTTATTACTTAATCAGTAAACGGTTGAATGCATTTGGGTGAAAAACGATGGAAAGATAGATCATGACCTGGATTAGGCTACTTTCCTTTTTTTGTTAAAAAAAAAAAACTTCCCAAGATAAGACTAACATTGTGGCACGCCTCGTAGCTAATTTAAACGAATCGTGACCTTTTGTGAAGTGTCGATATCTATTTTGAAAGGTATATTGGTACTTGAAGGTACTTACAGTGATAACTTGCCATGATTTAAAGGACGAACAGGTTTGGAGATTTGTGATATTAGTTTTTCTAACTCATACATAGCTCTGACAAATTGTTTTTATTAAGTGCCCATTACCTTCAAAGACTTCTTCGCCACTTACCATCAGGTGGTTTCGCAGTCAAGCGCTAACTTATTTAATATAAAAATGGCTCATTACTGAGCATGGGTCCTCGGTTACTGTGGAGACCTAAAGCATAGCAATACTCCTTAAAAAGTGATTTGGTGGATGGTGGAAGGAACTATCCAAAGGCAATGTCTTCTACGAGGTGGATGTGAAGTGTTGATTGCCCGGCTTCTGTCGATTATAAGTAATAGGCCGAATTAAGCAACAACGGACACCGTCAAAATATCGGGTGATCGTTAGAAACAAAAATCATGAGCATTCCACACTTTGACACGTACGTTCGTCTGTCCTAGTTATCGTCGGATAATAGTTAAAATTTTCCGGTGGCCTTGAAAGAAAAGAACAAAAAACTCCACCAATCTCAATTAAAGTAGCGTGTGAAGTATACTCTAGGTCTCCTTAATAACGAGGAGAGACCTGTGCTCAGTAGTGGGCTATAGAGGTCTACAGTAGTATGTTGAAGTGAAGTAGAAGATTTAATCAACCGAATGGATTGAACTACAATTTTTGGGACCGATGTGGAGTTATCACAAATATTAGATATTTAACTTGTTAGTAAAGGGTTAAGATTTCCGACATGAAGCAGACAACATTTCTGATGGAAACATGAATGTAGCAGTAAAATGCTTAATCTGTTACATATCGAAGACCCATGATAAGTATACTTATTAGCATGTTAATATTTGGAGTGTACTATAATGTCCAGTCCGTAATCGGTTCTGGAGAGCATCAGGTGATTACATTGTTTAAAGTAAACACATGTTGTGTTACCATCGAGCTGGTTGCCGTAATTATCTTCTATTATACCATAATAATCGATTTTAACATAATCGTCAAGTGCGAACGAAATTTTTTAGCTTTTGTATCGTTCACCTTTTAATTACTCTGTCCATATTGGGTGTGTACAAAGACGATTAACAAGGACAGGAATATTGGACAAATTAGCATTTTGTTTATATGCAGGTGAATCGAAGTCTCCATGTAGACATGTTGAAATTTGTAAATGACCGTATTATTATTTTGTAATTTTGAAGGCATTAAAAATGTGTTTGCGTTTCGAAGTAGACGTACAGCCATCATTTATGAAAAGAAAGTTTAAGTCCATGACATTGTGTTGTTATAAAAAAGTACATTTTTCGCATAAATTTTTAATTTTAGTTCTTAAATACAACCTGTGTTTTTAAATTAATGATATCATTGGTTTTAAGGTTTTGTATTTCGTAGTCGTTATATTTGTTTTAGTTTTCATCCATTCAATTAAGATGCGAGATCTTATTGCTATTTTCAATAGTAATCTGTGTATCAACCAGGTACTACAATTGTGGTATATTTTCAGCATTGCTGTTTCATATTCACCTTATATTTATTTTAATACATTGTTAAACGTCTCGCTATTAAGTCCAGAAACGGATAGCTGACATATGTGCTGTATCATTCATCACGTTTAAGTTGTATTAACTAACTCATAAAAGTTTGTTAATAACACTGGTAGATTAGAGGGCTTACGAAATCGGTTCGCTCCAGGCACGTGCGCTGCCTACGCTTGTTCCGGCAAAAACACTTTCAATCGGCCGCGCTTCGGCTGAAGGTTACCAGTTCCTAAGCACCATGACATAACTGCCGTCAGTTTCCATCCGCGTTACGCACATTGTCTGTTAATACTTCAACTTCAATTTGGCTACAAACTTTATCTCCTGACGCTATCGATGTGTTTTCAAGTTTTTCACATTTTAAAGTTCTTTTCATTCTTGTTTGCTTCTTTTCAGTTTGTGAGTGTCGTATCTGCTTGGCCCTCAAATTTTTCCACTGCCAAAGTTGGTGTTAACGTAATTTTTATTATTACTGGATGTCATAATTATACGTTTTTATTTCCTTCACGCTTTGTAGATACTCCACGTGCAATATTATGATTAGGTAAAGTACCCAGACATAAGAAGCGGATACCAAATATGAATGCTTCAAAAGTATTTACTTTGCCGCTGTTCTTCATTAATATCATATTTTAACATTTTAATTTACGTTCGTAATTACAATCAGGAACTTGTGTAAGCAAATCTTTTGTCAGCACGATACTTAGAAATCGATTAAAATCGATTGCAGATTGTGTCTAATAATACTGACAACTGACAGCGCCCAAGTGTCTTGGAGTGCGCAAACCTTTATGAGACAAAATCACATTTCCATAATAATTCGATTATTAACTACGTTTTTACTTCCCTTAATGTTTCTCTCCTTAGCACGATACATGAGTAAAAAAATTTAATTTAAATCCCATCAAGTAGGCCATCGTTAACTCCTCTGTTTACATTCAGAATGGTAAGGACGGTCTCATCTTGGTTTTTGCAATTTACTCCAGCACTTACATCCAACAATTTTACACAAATTCCTTATTATCATATTTCTTCTCATAAGGTAAGCTTAAACAATGTTTGAATAGTAAAATTGGTCTAAGTTAATCGAAACATTACTTGCTTTTCACTGTCTGAAATAAATTTAATGAAATATATAATTATAATATTAAGGTAAAGTTTTCTATCTGTTATTTCCTATAGTTATTTTGTTATATTAGCTGGTTTTCCTCTCACATTTTGGTTAATTTATCTGTATCAGACACTTAGAAACATGTTTCTCGTATAGTGAGAACGGTGAGGATTTGTAATCATTGGATTGTCAGTGCAAAGTTTATTATGTTAGAAGTACAATATTTGCATGTTACGGGCATTATAGAGCAACTTTAATTTTCAGTTCTACAGCGGTTATTCGTTTTAATCGTATCGAATTACCTCATGCTTTATGTAATTGATTATCGTCCCAAAAAATTAATTTTAAAAGATATAGTCGCAGCGTTCTCAAATAAATTTGATGTGGGGATTCTTAATAAATGCATCTACTACAAAAAATAAATCGTATTTTTTTGAGCTTTAGCTTTTTGAATTAACACTATTAATAGTGTCCAATAAAATTATTGTTTCAAAAGTAAGTAATCATAATTGACCATTTGATCAGTTATTACGTATATTTTTAAATGTAATTTATTTAAGCATTACGAGCGAAGTACAGTATAATGTAAACCGATGCCTAGTTCTTTTCCAGGGAAACTAATGATAACCCTTGTCGGTCCGGATGCCATCTAAAAGTTCTAATTACGAGTAGCATTGTCTCATCATTTATGCGACCTTTAATTTGTCGTTGCACAGTAGCAACAGTCTTTACTCGTTGGTCTTTTTTTCTCCGAACCTGTTTACGGCCTCCTCTTAATATGTCAAAGTAACACGCTTCAAGTCATTAACTCTGCAGCGCTTAAATAGGTTTTATTGTTTTTTACCTGTCATTTTTAGTTTCGACGCTTGTAGTAATAATAAGTTTATTCATTGACTTTTGATTTTGTATGGTGTTTGTAAATGGAGGCGGCTGGAACCTGTACGTGCTATCAAGTACTCAGTTAAAAAAGTTTGCCAACGGTGAGATCTGAAACATTTTGCCTGCGAACACAATAAACTTAGTTTACGCTTCAATATAGGAATTTAAAACCGATACATTTTTTACTTGTCCGACGACGCTACATCTAAATTTATGTTGAGAGACCAAAGTACTTTTACATCTGTTATTTGCATAATTAAGTTTTATGCATAACTTATATTTTATGCAGTCGATTTGTGAAACGGCACTATTATAAGAATGTGCCCCAATAAAGATAGCTTCATTACTAGGACCACTTAACGGGTATTAAATAACAATATTTAAATGTATAGAGTTAAAAGACTAAACCTATTAATTGGCATTACAATTTTATGTATGTTCGTATTTACCATTTTTTACATGTTCTCGACAGCGCCCTATAGGTATGATCGCTCGGTCGATATTAATGGAATACCATTCATGGGCATAACTGGTTCTATTCATTACACTCTCGAAGTAATTATAAGGGAGCTTATCGTGCGACAGTGTGATGATGAAAAGTGGATGGAAGACGTAGGGGAAGATGGGTCGCGGCATCGGCCCCGGCGCATCTCACGAGAATTGTAATCCAACAACAATGTTGAGAATATGGTGAGCGAGTTACTGGAACACTTTATGAAAGTCGAGAACAATGAATATGAGAGCCCGTCTCGAGACAATGTCTTGGGTCATGGTGTTTTTTGCAATATTCCAGTCTGCTGAGCTGAGCTGGCGCGGTTGCGTCGATTATCGAGTTATCTCACAATCGATCGTTAACAAACAAAATAATTAATAGTGTTTATTCCATTAATTATTATCAATGAATTGTTGACTTAGCTGTTTTAATTTTTATCTCTATGTATGGCATTTTCATATTTTGCATTAAAACAAAGCTACAATTCAGACTTCGTTCAAACGGAACACCGAATATCATAATTCTAAAATTAAAATGATTTGTCACGTCTTGCTAATTAGTCCAAAATGTTTCATGAAAAAGTCGTCAACGTAAAAACACAATTGAAACAATTATTGAAGGATAATATGAATCGAGTGTTCGAGTTATATTTATTGTCGTCGTCCGTAAGGGTAGGGAATGGCAGAATGGAACGAGTTTGCGTGGCGGTAAAAACTTAGTCGATGCCGAAGCGGGAATGTATCGGCCCAACGACGACCGCTCATGAAGGAATTTCATCCGGAATCTCTAATTAAAAGTTTATCTAGTCCCCGCTGCTTCGTGGAATCTATTCGATTGTCGCCTCAAAAATGAGGACCGCCAACTATTGGGGCGTTGCAATCCGTAAAATTAACTCAGGTCTATTGTAATGAGTAGAGTTTTTACATTGAATCCAAATAATACAGGGTCTCGTCGCCACACTGAGCTGTTGGTATAATTGGCATTTATTAAATTGTCTGCTCTTGTCGTATGTTATCGTTTATGACCGGGGAATCGCAGGTGTAATTTTCGTGCTATTTTCTCTCTTGCGATGCCCCATCTGGTTTGGTTTTACTGCTTTATTTACATTACATACAGTTATGTTTGGCCGGTAAAGTATTGGTATTTTTTACTGGAATTAACGGTTTACTATATATTTTCATTAAGATGTTATCTGTTGCACGGGAATCTTGTTTAATGAAAACGCATATTTTAGGATCAACTATGGCATCCAATTTCCAAGTCAATTATCAGTTTTGTTTCCTATTATTTGCTGCTGATGCTGGTTTTCGATTGCATAGTTGTTCAGAGATAGTAAGACGATATTGTTTCGCCTAAAGTAATGCTGTGTATGAAATCCTTCAACCAACCGTTGTTAGGTGCGTTACGTAGGTGTTATCATATTTATTACTTACATTACTTGAATTGATTTGCATTAATTTATCGGAATCCTATCCTATTATAGGTTGTTGCTTATTACATATTGTTTATAAATTAGCTGGTATTTGTCATAACCGGTAGACGATTAATTGTTACTTTCAACAAGAGTAGGTTCTGCTTGCATCGAATTATTGATAGCCTTGCAATCTTTGCTATGCATTATTTTGTTTTCAGTGTTAGTGCAGCATCATGCAAATAAGCTGCATCAATTCAAATACTGATTATTCTCAACGTTATTATTAATTGAGATAGTATTCCTTCATTATTAATACTTTTGTAATTTTGTTTTGTGTTTTAGTGAAATATTCATTTCTAGGTCTAACGTATCAAACCCTTTTTTGGTCAGAAGTCTAGGATATGTTTTCATTGTTTTATAATTTTTAGTAGTAACATTTCAATTGTATTCAGTTCCATTTGTGTGTGTGTGTCATTTGAAAGAAAGGAAAATTAAACAAATCAGCTCAGTTAAAATAAATACCGGCTAAATTAAAACAGGAATTATTGGCGCCAATAAATTTATTCGTAGGAGTGGAGCGCACTAACGTCAGAGGGGGTATCATCCGTTGACCCAATAGCGCAAGTGCAAGCGCGTTCGGCTGCCAATGACGACATCGAGCTGGCCCCGAGTGGTCGAGGCGAGTCGCGTCACAAACTCCGAAATGCTAAAAATGGCATAAATAATTTATACGTAGCTTGCTCCGACTCCGTTTTTGTCGCTACGTCGACCTGACCACTGATGCATTTATAATATAAGGGTGCTTTTTGCAACGTCCCCCGGCCGCGTCGGAATGCAACCGCTAAAATTGATCTTGTTCCAAACGTGAGCTGGATGGTAATGCTGCTGATGCACGGTCATGGCCCCGCTGTACGGTTCTGTACTTTGGAGTACTTGTTTTGTAGTATTATTGATTTGATGTGCTGCCGTCGTGTCGGTTCTTCGGTGAAATATATTTTGGTCTACTTGATAATTTGACTGAACTATGTTGTCCACATTTCGTTGTATTAATATCGTCAAAATAAGGTGGCTTAAACTGCTGTAAAAATGTTCCACTATAATATTCTGTTTTATATTATTTTTCTTTATTAGGTATTTATCATAACCTATTAATTAACTTGCAACGTTTAAAGTATTCGATTTTGGTAATTTTTTGAGTTCATATCTTCCGATTACATTAGAATCATTTCCTCTTACTAGAGTAAGGGGAGAGTAAGTAGTGTTGTAATTTTTTTGCACCGTTTCAGTTTGACTTTTCAATCAAAACTTGGTTTCTAAAAAGTTTTACCACGCATTTATTTTGATATTGATTTATTTTTATTTTTCACAATTTTTCAAAGTTTGTTCGTTTTCCGTACAAGTTTAATTAAGAAAACTTCTAAGAACATGTAACAAAATATTTTTCATTATCGTTAACAAATTGCTTTTCACTTAAAAGTTTGTTACTGATACTTTCTTTGTTGCGTCACAAAACTTCCACTTTCCTTCGCAACTTTTCCAACAATTTTCTTTGAGAGCGTTACCCTTTTGAAGAGTATTTATTTCTCAAGTTTGCACGCTAAGAATTTATTTTAACTTTATTTTGTGAAATTTGTTCTATTATGATTACATTATTATTTCTTTTTTCTTTTTCAGTAAACAAGCCGTATTCGACGGGAAAAGGGCGATACGAGGCGGAATACCGTTTGTATTTCGTAAGTATAAGTTTGTAATAATTAGAAAAAAATAAGCTTTATTTTTAAGTGATGTTTTTTGTTAGGTCGCTTACTTTCAATGTTTTCAGATGGGGGCATTTTTATTTTCGTACATTTACTGGCCTAGGGAGGTTATACAAGTATTACAGAACGCAATAAGGACGAGTTAGTAGTAAGAGTCTTGTAAAAAATTACGATATATAGGCAGAATGGGCTTTTAACTATGTAACGATTTTTATCTTAGGTAACATTTTTTTTCTAAGTCAGCAATATTTGTTTTGAAAAAAAAAGAAGAAAGTTTAACGGGTTTACGTTTTTGTGACTTTTCGATATAAAATGTTATATTTAGAGAGAGAAAGAGGTACAGTAGAAGGTTTATGTTACATGGGAGGAGAAAAGTACAAAAATCTTCAAAAGTAGCATTACGTAATACATGAACGCCCCCTTGTATAGATTAAGTAAGCCATATTGGACGTGTAGACTGTATTGTGAGAAGTTAATTCTAGTTTGGGGTTTCATTATATAAAGTAAAAATGAGTTATAGGTATAACTGCATTCCTTTGTATGAATAAATTTTAAATTTTCTAAATTTTTACCGATACACGACTAGACGCGTCATCCAATAATTCGGTAATAGGGTGCCGTGACATGTTTGGATAGGTACCCTAAAAATGAAATACGGGAACAAAAATAGGTACCGATTTCAGTTTCATTTTTATTACCGTTGGGACGCCTGGAACTCGCTCCAACAGCACCGTCAGGGGTGATCGATTATAACACCTCGCAATGTTTGTGATGTAAATGTGCCTCCGGAGGATCTCAATGTATTTCAAATATATAAAATACGTGGCGCGCTTTGCTATAGTTAAGGTTTTTTTTTTCTCTCGGAGGAAAACTTTTTGGTCAAGGTCATACATAGCCTAGCGCCTGTTGATTTTCACATTAGATAGGCTATCACCGTTTTATTAATTTTAATTGTTTTGCTATCAATGCAATCTCTTATTAGCAATCTTCATTGCACTAATAAGTCTGTTTGTGCAACTTACAGCCCAGTTCGGACAATGGGCGTTTGGTCCGCAACATGGGTTCGCGAGGGTGGCTCGCTGGCACGTGGAGAAGATGCCGGAGCGGCTGCCCAGTGGAGACGTAGAAGCAGTGTTCAGCCTCATGGACGATGACTTCACACGCTCTATGTGGCATTTCCAGTAAGTGGTGATGAAGTCCATTTTATATCCAAAAATAAAGTAGCATATTGAAGCAAATCTAGTAAGAATAGCAGGCTTTATGGTATTTCCACTTTCGCCACTACCAATAAGTTGGATGGAAACACATCGCAAGAGCTGCAGTACACTAGACGAGCAGAAACGATCTAACACCACCAAAGTTATCGTAGACCACGACTACTCCACCATTAGTGACCGAATAAAAAGAGTGAAATATAGTATTTCCACTAAGTGACGATTTCTGGGTTGTACATCACTGAACGAATCGATGCAACTGGCGCTATGGTAGAACCTACCTGCGGGCCTATTACGTATATCAGAAACTTAAAGTGATGACGAAAATTGTGCGATAATAGGTTGTAGATCGCGAATTTTATTACGTATCAGGGACGATCGTGCTACTTAATTGGTATTGGCGCTAGTTTTTTTGGAAAAAGTTCACAGTGTCGGAAGGAGTTTTGAGTTTCAAAATAATTGTGACGTAATACCCTCTTTAGCTTAATTTTACTACCCTTTTATTCGATAATAATCCAATGTATTTTTTTTTTAATTTCAACGTAATGGATATTGTCTATTTTTTTAACTTGACAACCACAAACTACACAATCTAACTCGATTCGAATTCTGGCCGAATTTTAGGCATCTCGTTACGGATTTCCCCATTAGTCAGTAATTGTTCATTTCAAATGCTCAGTGCAGTGGGGTATTTTGACCAGGAACTCGTATCACTTGTCTCCTCAGTACACACAAAAAGTTAATTGTCCAATTGTCAAGCCCATCGATATAATTGACCATTGAATAACTAGGAAGAAACGCTTTAAAATCCGCTTATTTGATTTGTAATTGTTTAGTATATTTTGTGATATTTATTATTGTTGCTAGTGTGGCGACATCGCACAATACGTCATACGATGACGTAACGACCGATAAACCTGAATCACGCAATCGGAGTTTTCTGAATTGTTAGCATATATCCAAGTTTCGACTAACAACTGTCGGAGCTCAGCCACTCCCCAGGCTTCACACCTCGCCTGCTGGGAGATCTCCCCTTTCCTATACTGGTGACCCCGACGTGATTATTCCTGTGTGTTAATCTACATTATTATAAAATTGTGTATTCGAAAGTTCATTGTTTTCCTAACAACAAACAATTTTCTTTTTTAAACTGCCTACTTGCATACACCTTGCAGAGTACTTAGGTGTACTTTATGTTACTACAAATTTAGGTGCCATATATTAGAATTTAAATAAGAGTTTTCATGCTTCGGAGGGTACGTCAAGCCGTCGGTCCCGGTTGTCATAAGATAACAATCGTTAAGCCATGTCGGAGGCCTACGGGTGGCATAAAAAAACTTCCGACACTTGAGTTGGCCACTAAACCCTCCACCAATCCGCATTGGACCTGCGTGCTGGGGCAGGCTCCAGCCCTCCTCATGAATTGTTG
>DWJZ01008902.1:0-11041 GCA_018249125.1 Asbolis capucinus
ATTGCTAAGTAACGTCTTTTCCTACTATCCTACTAATGCTACAAATCCGAAAGTCTGTGAGAAAAGATGGATGGATGTTTGTTACTCCTTCATGCAAAAAGTATTAAATGGACTGGATAAAATTTAGGACAGTAATACATTAATCCGGAATAACTCATAGGCTACTTTTTATTAGAACACCACGCAGGCAAAGCCGCGGGTGGAAACTAATGATACATTCTACTTTGAAACAATTCAGCCAAATTGTTGAGGTAAGAAGATGCCGGAATCGTCAAAATAAAGTCCAGTAATTTGTCTATTTGAAAGAAAGAAAAATATTCGTCAAAACATCATTAAAAAATTAATCTACAAGGATAAATAAATTAAATAGATTAAAGTACATAAAATGGTAGTTACATTAAAAACAAATGACAATGGCTAAAAACGTTGCACTCAGTGTTCCCCCTGTTATTATGCACAATTTAAAATCTAATATTATTTAATATAAATATTTAAAATTAAGGCATCTAAACGATTAAGACAAACGGTGGATACTTGTTGAACGAGGTGTTTAATAAAAGTTCTAATATTGCCTAAAATATTCGCCTTATAAGCGATATCTGGACTACTTAATCAATAGGTCGTGTTGATGCTCGATTTAGCCGTAAAAACTAATTATGCCATTGCAAATTCGACTCTTTGTAACACCATCTAAGGTTGAAATCCATTTACTCATTCTCAGGCATATGACCTCTAACAATCGTTACACACCAAGTATCAGAATCCGGTGATAATGAAATTGATACTAAATTAACTTTAATACTTATTTAATACCCAAAAGAACCTTTTGTCACTTACGACAAACATCTTTATGATCTTCTTAATCCAAGTCGCGTCGCCATTGACAACGTCAAACCTTAAGAAAATCTCTTACCGAGTCATCGCTAACAAATTTTATACAAACATTAATAACTTAAGTATTAAAAGGCTTAGGATTTTGACTTTCACTTATTACGACAGGCTTGTATCATCGTGATAATAGGATTTGATTTGAGCTTTATACTATACCAGCATGAGACATGATAAGACCGTGAGGGTATTAGAAAATAAAGGCGTTCCTTTGACGTCAGAGTTGAAAGGAGTACCTGTTGAATCAACACGAATGAAGCATACACTATTTCATTTATTAAATGATGCTGCTATTAATCAAGCGCTTGTAATCAGTGACAATTACCGATTTATTTGTAGGTTTTTTGGTGGTTTTAGGGTTCCGTACCAAAAATTTAAAAATGGGAACTTTGTATTACGTTCGTTGACTGTCGGTTTGTCAAGACTTTTTTCTCAGGGATGCATGGAGTATCAAAATAAAATTAATTAAAAAAAATCAGCCTTCAAACTCAAATGACAATCAATTCAAAGGTTAGCGCGTAAAGGAACCGCAAAAATTCACACATATAAATGTACACATCATCCCAGAGGAATCCACGACTGGGATGTGTGTTTATATGAGTGTGTGTTTATGTCAAGTTATATATCATGTTTATTTAACACATCATTAGGGATAACAGCAAAAATGTTGTGTGGTCAGTACCACAGTACCATTTGTTGCTCAGTAGCAACAAATGCCAAATATAGTCGAATTCTTAAAGTTGGTTAAAAATAAAAAGTTCCTAAAACTGCGGTCAAGTTATAGTTAGAACGTCAGCAAGCTAAGCGCAATTTAATTTAATTTCGGAACCCTTTGTTTTTGGACCCGACTCGCACTTGACCGATTTTTTGTCTACGACATGCAAAGGGTATGAAAGTGTGAGGTTCGGATGCCGTGACCTATGCTATCGATTGTTGCATCACCAGAACTCAATTAGGGACTGGAAGAAGACCATAACGAGGAATTCTTTACACTATGATACAATACTGCAATTACCGGTTTTTTGATCTTTGCAACACTTCTGTATGTTTACAAAAAACCGTTGAACTTTCAAAAATCAATGACAATTGATTGATGATACAAGGTGGAGTTGTCTCATCATGAATAGTTCCACTCTATCTTATGTTCAATTTATATCTATTAGAATTTTGAGTCGAAGGTAAAATCGGTATAGACAAATACATTTTTTACTGAAAAAGACGCTTAAAACATTCATAATGTAATATGGAAATCGATATCAAAAAAATAAATAATTATTATTTCCAAAACCTTACTGTTAAATAAAACAAAACAATATTCCACATTGATGTTTGCTTTATCACATGTTTTAACGATAAACATTGAAATTGTTTTGCTATTCAATCGGATGCAGGAGACAACTGCGAATAAAAGTTCTCCTGGCTTAAGAATTTCTTTTCTCGTTATCGTTCGCGCCAAACGTGTGAGAGAAATGACATTTTTTACATTTTTTATAAATGTCATTGTCATTCCCTTATGGTCCGAAATCCCCTGTATTTTTAACCTTACCGTCATTCTCTGTCTTTTACATTACCGTCGACGTCAACGCCGTAACCTGATCTAACCTAACATTTTATCTCTTGCAAAATTCTTGATTGTGGATTGTTGCCACGGAAAACATTAAGGTACCACGCAATTTGTAGAACAATGTGCTTAACATACACCTTTGAATAATCTGCCTCAATTCTACGAGGACTAGAACCTGGAAACTGCAGGATCGTCAAAATTCAGATCAGTAATCATCGAGAAACATTGAACAACACATGTTCAGGCGTCTATCTATCTATACGCGGGCAGTATTGCAACGCCGGATCATTGACCCTGGAAATCACGGGTGTTCAATAGTTACATTATGTCTAATACTTTGCGATCGTTGTCGCCTGTTGACCCATCAACTCGACAACTAGCCTCGTCTATTTGCCGTTTGTACCAATTATCGTTTAGAGTGGAATAATTTGCGAGCCTAAAAACTAGGTTTTGGCAATTAACCTAAAAGACTTTTGGTTATTTAATGGCAATGTTTATATATTTTAAGGTGGGTTTGACCCAATTATGGTCCTCTATCAAGTTGTTATCGATATATAGGAGTAGTTATGCCATGGTGGAGGGCTTCGACTGGTATAAAAACTTCTAACTTTTGAGTTGGTTACAGATTTCTCCATAGAGCAGCGTGGTGGAATATGCGCTATGATCTCCTGACCTAGGGACCTATACTCAGCGGATCATTAATGAGTTGAAAGCCAAATATTTATTACAGATAAATCTTGTATAGTTAAAATAAGGCTTAAAATAAGTCCTTTGTCTCATTTTAGGGTATAAGATTTTGAATGCGTTTCTATAAAACTATTACTATGTTGTAAGATTCTTTGAGAATATACACTTTAAATACAGGATGTGCTTGAGCTAATAATTTAAAACCGGACTTATACCGGGCTTAACGGTCTTAAGACATTCTGACTTCCTTAATATCATCCTGTAGGAGTTGCCGGGTTGCCTGCATGTTCCATAATTAATGGGATATTGGTAGGATGTTCCCGTACAGGATTCTATTAAGAAGATAAGAACAGCTGAATATATTTATCGACGAGTTTGGCTAGGTTGAATAACACTTAACCATTATCAAGTTTTCATATGATTATGAGGAAGTTGTATATGTGAATACTTAAGATTATGTACAAACAAGGTTCTGAGCCTGGCTTCGCCTTCGTGGTGAGTTTGATTAAAAGAAACAAATGTGTTATTATAATCTATCTTAACGCCAAATTTAATTCAGATCCGTTCAGTAGTTTTTATGTAAAAGAGTAATGTAGGCTCATAATATTAGTAGGACTATATACGGCCTTAGTTTCACTTCCGTGTTGTAAATGTTATACAAACAAGGGTATTTAGGGTTAAATAAATTTATTTATTTCAACAGCACTGTACAATTTCATTGAGTTTAAATTGTGCTATAATTTTATTTGTATGACCTTGTAGCTCGTTAAAACTAACAGCAAGCATCGCTCAGCGATATATTGGAACCTAACACGAAATAAATAAAATTTCAAAGAAAATTATTATTGTATATATAAAATATGCAAAATCACCTAGGCAGTATGAAGCGTCTTTTCTCAAAACAACAACATGCCATGTCGTGATAAGATATACAAATTACTGCCAGCGGCAGTGCCGAGCTAGTTCTACAAGTCAATAGAATAACGTCTTTACTGGAACGAAATCTCTGAGGTTTGTAGAGCAAATAGTACGCCGCATTCCTGATTAATGGTCCTAGATTGAGAATAGTAGCTTGTGCTATTGTAACGTTTCTTAGCGCAGGGGTAATATGAGGTAATTTTAAACTGTACCCCAAAATTTTTCTCACTGCTGGGCTCGGTTGTCAGTTTGATAGATAGTCGTAAGGCGCAATTGATGTCTGTGGATAGAAAAAAATTGGTAAGGATTGAGCGCTTCTGCTTTTAAGACAAGGGATTAGTCTAAGTGATAAGGAGGTTTGATTTTAGAAAAGTGTTATTTACTTCTTACATTTGATTTTATTTCACAGTAAAAGGATCACAGGCCACAGAGCACACTGGCCAAACTCGGTTCCATGTATTGTGACATTGTGTGGACTCTTAGGCAAATTTCCTGACGATATTGTCCTTTACCGATACAACTGAATATGAATTCACAATAAGCAATTTTTTTTTTAATCTGGGATATTTTTTAAGGAAACGCATAATAAAAGTATGTAAATGTATTTTAAGGATGTAGGTGTAAGGTAACAGCCCCCCTAGACAAATGATTTATCTGTTATCGTTAAATTAGCGCTTGGCGTGAACAAAAACAGAAAAGACATTGTCTAAGAAGGCAGGATTTTATTACTCAACAACAATTTAAACGGAGTTGTTATTTGACTTTTGTCCTATGAACAAGTCAAGGGAATAACGTCTTTATACGAAATCTCTTTGAAAATAGAGCAAGCGGGCGCATTCCTGATTAATGGTATAAGATTGGATACAGACCAGTTCCTGGACTTGTGCTGGTAGGAAGCAAGTAGCTTGGTGCAATATTTTACTCAGAAACCTGCATAAATAAAAATTGCTCAAGTCAAAATTATTAGTCTCGCGTAAGAGTGGGTTCGGTCTACTCTAGTTTCTGCTCGTGGTTTCGCTCGCGTAGGCTGTTGATAAAAAGTAGCGTAGTAGTTATTTCAGATTATATGTGTGCCAAGTTTCATTTTTAACCACTCAATTGTTAGCGCGTGAAGGAACCGCAAAAATCCAGACACATAAACGTACACATCATCTCAAAGGAACCCACGACTAGGATAAAAATTGTGTGCCAATTTTCTTCTTAATCCATTCAACGGTTAGCGCGTGAAATACAAACACCCAAACATCTTTACAAAGTAGGATAAACATGCCTAAGAGTACCAATGCTCTTATAAATTTGTATGATAAAAAATTCAGATCGGATTCGCATTTAGTGCAGCTGGAATCAAGATTTTTAAAACGCGTTTTACCAAAATCTACTTCTTTGGACAGCCTCATGTGACTAAGGACGCGTTGTAACCTTAATTGTCTTTGTTATGTGATAATTTTGTAACATTAGAAAGTTTTTGCACAGTGTAACTGGACACTGTGGACGTCTAATAGTGATTTTACAGCGCGCATATTGCGGTTTGAGTTTTACCCAAGCCGCGGAAAGCGAGCGTGCGTCAGTAGCTTTAGCCACTTGTGTTTGATATGCGGTTACGGCGTCTGCTGTGGCAACTGGTGCTACTTTTTATTAGGGTTCCTCAACGGCTAATTAGGGCTCCGTACCGAAAAGATTTTTCAAAAGGAACCTTATTATATAACCAACTTTATAATGGGAAGAGGTTGTCGATTCGATTGTTTAAGTTATTCGCGGTATTTCCTCAATAATATTTACTATGTTTTGATGATTGTTTACATCTAGTGTTGTGAAACAATGAATATCATTATACTAACATAATACTATCATTATAAATGCGAAAGTTTTTAAGGTGTTTGTCACTCCTTCACCCAAAAGTTACCAAACCCAGCTGGATGAAATTTGGCACAGAGATAAATTATAGTCTGGAATAACACAAAGGCTACTTCTTACCAAACTACTCGGCGAAGCTGCGGGCAGACACTAATAAAGTATAGGTGAAAAATCTAAGAAAGTCCCTATGCAAGAAACAGAAAATCTTATAAATAAGTAATAGAATAAAGTACAAAAAGTCAATTAGTTCAAAAAAATTGTTAGTTTTTAACACAAATCTTGTTTTTTGACGTGAAGCTTGCATGATCATACGGAACCCATTGTATTCGAAGCCAATTACTTTTGAACTAAATTTTTATGAGGTGATGTAGACGGTGACAATTAAATAACTGAGATACCCCACTCGGTCACTCACTTGAGAATTAAATACATTTTTAAAGTTCCTATACAATTCTAAGATTTTTTGATCCGTTTCCTGAAAATATAAAGACATTTTTGAAACAGTGGGATGAAATGCATAAAATTCAAGTTTATATAAGTTTATTCTGAGTATATCAAAGTGATTTAGAAGTAACGAATTACGCTATTGACCTTTCTTCATCCTCCTTTATGTTCTTCTGTTACGCTCCTTACAATATGTTGTTGATGTGTCCATGAGTGATCATGAGTTCAGTTGGTCCAACGATATACTGTTTCCCTCCTTTCTTGGTTTTCCCTGTGCTTTTCAATGTTGCCTCTAACGAGTCTATCAGATCTTGATCAGCAACGGTGATACCCCTGCCTGGTGCTTACTAATTGAAAAGATGTGCTGCGAAGTTTCTTTCGCCGTTTCTTCTTCTCAAAATAGCACCTTTCCGAAACGGTGGTAGATTCAAAAAAGCGTTGACGTTCATCAGTGTACTTTTTATACCCACATGAATAAATGAATTTTGAATTTGACTTTATAAAACTAAAGACCATGAGCTCCGATGATCACTTATCCTTAATTCACCCACCTATTTATCTCCTTTGGAAGCTATCCAAGTTTTTATTACAATACTATTTAACTTCAACGCATTAATAGCCTATTACTGAACACGAGTCTCATCTCGTGACTTAGGAGGCCTGGATCATTCACTAGGTATTTCCTGGCAGGCAACGCGTTCTGACTATCCTGGTGTTCCTTATGTCCATGGGTGGCGGTGATCACTCCCCATAAGGCGAACTATCTACTTGGTTTTCTGCTTATAACATTTAAAATTGCTGCACCAATACAATAACCAAGCTAAAATATAAGTCTCTTCAAATAAAGGAAAACTTTTCTCTAATAGGTCAGTGTATCGTTGAGGTTAGAGGTTGGTGCCCTTTCCACCGCTAACACATGTTAATTGGGCCCTAACTTGCACTCATGTTTCTAATTCGACTGATGTTTGAAGAAACAGTTAGATGCAATCATCGTGATGTCGCGACTACTTTTGTTCGGAATATTATAATTCGTCGTTAAGAATTATATTATTATGAAAATAAATGCTTAATACACATATTTAATTTTTGATTAATGTGAAACGATAACGATAACTTCACAGGGCCTGGACACGAATGCCTTTTAGCAGAAGTTATTCAGACCTGCGTCTTTAAAAAAGTGTCTTTTCTGTTATCGTTCACGCCAAAAGCTAGTCCATAACGGGAATGTAATTTCCATATATTTTTAAATCAGCGTTTGGCGTGAACGATAACAGAAAGGACATTTGTCTGGAGGTCCAGCAGTTCCGAAAAAACTGCTACTAAAAAGGGCAGATATTAGTAATTATTAGATATTTATATTTATGTACCAATTATTAGTAACTGCTTTCACTTTGCAACGGAAATACCTTGAAACATTTGAAACCGAAAACCACAAACCGAAAGAATTTCCAAAATTGGTCCAGTAGATAAGAAGTTTATCCACAACAAAGTAACTAAACTTCCTCTTTATAATATAAATTTCGATAATGATATATATAAGGGCATGACTCCTCCCCATTTCCCTCTTCGTAAAAAAAAACCGGCAAATTGGATTTACATATACCTTTGCCGGTTGAAGGTTGCTTGAACAAAACCGAAAATCTTTGACAAACACCGATAGGTCATATAAATCCTTGGCTGGACTCGTCCCACATCAAAACTAGAAAGTTCAAAAGATAACGGACTTTGAAAGAATATTTTTATAAATATTAACTTAATTAAACAGAAGTTGTTTAAGTACTTAACATTTTCTACCCAACAATGTTGTTCTTTATAATGGCCACGTCATCCTCCAAATGTACTGTTGCTTCTACAGTCCTTAAATTAGAAGGTACTTTAAAAAACTTTCAATATTTTAATTCTGTATCATGTCCGTGTGGATTTACGGAGTTCAAAGAATGCCTTATGAGGATAGGTACTTGGCTGTCAATCCTTACACAAGTGTATATACTTGAATTTAATTAATCCGACAAGTTAATACCTACACTGGCCATGAACTCTTCAAGGACAACTTTCTTTTTAATTATGTCTATTTAAAAATCGAACTCATTAGTACCGGTAAATTTGATGAATGTTACAAGTGTTATGTAAGCGTTTACACGATAATAAACCTACATTTATACTTGATTTTTGACGCTTCGTCGGTGAAAAGGTCAATTTGCATAATATAAAATGGAAATGTATAAAAAAATGTATGATTGAACAGGTAAATTATTTATGTTCTGACATTTTGTATAATTGGTTAACACCGAAACGCGTTGTAATTATTGTTTGTTGGTTATTTTTCAACAGTTTTGTCATAAGTTTGTTGATTAATGCAGATTATCGAAATAAATTTATATGTTACATACATTTAAAAAATACAAATTAAATGCGTATACTAATGAAAAATCGATGAAACAAAGATTCCATTACACAATAATTATTAAATTCTGTAATAGTTCCAAACAAATAACCACACCTTATATTAAATTAATTATGCACATTACGTTTGATGTAAAATAGATTTTCTTAAAATTACCTACTTACCTATGTTTACAAATCCTCAAAATTCAAGGTCAAAATTATTTTTTTTATTTAATTATTACTTAATCAATTGTTTGATTAAGTTAAAACTTTAACAATTTGTTACATTATGTGTACATAAAGATCAAATTTGATTGGATACACAATATGATCTTATTGGATGCGAGCTTCTTGAGAAAGTTATTCATTTCAATAACTTGAAAGCTTAAGCAATGAATTTGTAAACATCCGTTTTCTGTAAGGATTACGGTTCAATTCCTGCCTTAATTATTCAATGAATATCTTATTTGCAAAATAATATTTGCTTGGGTTATTCTATAATATCTGCATATGTTATAGGTCTATAGGGTCTAAGATGAAAAGTCATTGTAAATTTCTTTTCGATATTCTGAGTATTTTGTAACTATTAATTAATGTTATATAAGTCTTCGGGTATGGAATTCACTTTCGGCACTCCATGGAATTTTGAAATTCATATCTTGTCCTCCCGTTCCATAGATTGACTTTACACCAATTAACTTCTCATAACCCGAGGAGGCCTAGAAACTACTCCTCCACACTACTCCAAGCTCTTTCACTCCGCATTCCAAAGACTACCGTACATCGACTATAATAATTTAAAGAACACTCTAAAAGTTATTCAAAATTGTAACAGAAAACTCATCTTAATTCACACCTTCTTCATACTGTTCTTATCAAAAATAATAAATATGAAGTACTCACTAAATAAAATTTAACTATGCCTGCTCTATAATGGAATAACTATGTGGCCATTAGACCACCAAGATGGTGAAAGGAGCTATCGGATCGTCGCAATTCGGGAATTCTGTGCTCCAAATGAAACAAGAATTGATGGAATGTTAAATAAATGGATTCGGAACTCGTTTTGAACTATTGTACTCTAAATTGAGCTATTAATTATAAATCAAACTGTTTTAATTGGCGATGTTGTTTGAGAGTTTATTGGGGATTCTTTCCGGTTGCTTAGGAGAAAGGGACTTGTGACTGAATAGATACTGGGTCTGATCGATTTTGACTTGAAAGCCAGTACATTATTACTTGCCTGACAATATATTTATGATCGCTTGGGTGTTACTGATGACCATGGTTGATGCTAACTTGCTCACCGGTGGTTCGTTTGTAGGTTAATTCCATAAAAAAGTTTCTCAGTTTTTTGATATTTTGTAGTGAAAAGAAAACAAAAGGCAAAGTAATGTTTTGGAATTTTCGACACAAGCTACTTGGTAACACGTGTATGTGTTTATATAATATGAGAACGAGAGGGACGGACGTGGGTGAATGATACAACGATTAGGCTGAGACTGTGTAATCAATTTCCCTTCTACCTACATAAAATATTATAATTTGCATACCTACAATTATTGAAATTGTTACATTTTCATCAAATTCCAACTAGATAGGCCGAATAATAATCATATTTATTATATTAAGAACATGAGCCAATCGGTGTTCCCGTTCGATTACAATGTAAAAGTCTTTAACTCAAGAGCGAATAGGCTTCTACTAAGTTAGTGCGCTTTATCATCAAAGATTTCATCGCCACTTCCCATCAGGTGGGGTTTTAGTCAAGCGCTAACTTATTTAAGGTAACACGAGTTTAATAATACAGTAATAATTATTATATCACCAAGCTGTTGTAGTTCGAAGGCAGGAGAAATAATCCTGTTATGTCCTGAGACTTTATTAATCGTAAACCCACTAAATTTGTGTGTACCCACTAACTTTGTGTGTACCCACTAACTTTGTGTGTACCCACTAACTTTGTGTGTATTATTTTGTTGTTGAAATCATACTATGTAAGTATTCTAGTTTCTATGGCAATCAACCCATTAATGGTTCACTACTGGGTCACCTCATAGTTGAGCATACTCCATCACGCTTCCCCAATTGGTAGACGGATTAGTTGTTAACAAAAATGTCGGCAACTTTTACGTCACCTGAAGGAAGACAAGGTTTAACTGCCATCTGACGATAACAGGACCAGGACCAGCCAGGACCGCACTACGTGCCTTCCGAAGCACGGAAGCGCTCATGAAATTCTTCGCAGTCACCCATCTTCTTACCGACCGTACCTGTTGCCTGATTCTGTTGGTCACTAAT
>DWJZ01008903.1:0-11040 GCA_018249125.1 Asbolis capucinus
TCTGTTTTTCTTAATCAATAACACACAATATTACATATATGCATACCTGGATTTAGTTATAATGTACTCACTAGGTGGCAGTATTAAGCAAAATCGGTTTATCCGTTGCTTGTCTTTATATGACCTACTTATTTCTGTTAGAAACAGATAATCCAACAAGCTTTTGCCCACGATGTGGCGTGAAAGTTTTCATTCCCACACAGAACGAGATTTCAAAAACGCTAGATCAAATATTTGTATATGGCTTATTAAGTACATTAATACGCTTCTTAGTTCAATGACGAACTTCCAGACAAACTTTCATTCCATATTTCAACCGCTGTAAGATTTTTATTCGTGATAAAAGTAGCTTGTTGCTAGTGCCATGTTTGTTAAGTTCTGGTGTATTTCGATACCAATTTTCATCGGTTCAGTGGTCTAAGCGTATAGAAAGAGAGGGACAGAAAGACAGAGAGGAAGAGAAAATAATATACAGGTACAAAGATACACAAACAGAGTTATTTAACATTATATAATACTAGGATTCGCCCTAGTGGTATCAAAGTTGATAAAACTCCAGACTATCAACTATCTCCACATAAAAAAAACACATCCGTCGCTCCGTTTCGACGTGATTGACGGACAAACGCACTGTTTCACATGTATAATATTAGTATGAATTAGTATTATTTACCTTCTCAACATCCATCAGATACAAGTTTTTACACGTAGTTTTCCCACAGTGGGGGTAACGAGCCACCATCTGGAATATGTTGAGGTTTTCATCCCTTATGCTGAGCTTGGGGGGTTCCAACCCTTCACTTTTAACATCACAAGTCTCCAACTCCGCTTCAAGATCGTATTTCTTTTCAGCTGGAAAATAAATGTTATGTTTTTACTACATTCCTGTTATTGTTTTCGTTTTCTATCATCATCATAAGCCACAACTGTCCCATTGCTGGACTTGTCAGTATTGCAAATTCAGACAATAATCCAACAAGCTTGCCAATGAAGTCACATTTTTGACAATGTTATGAATTCTTGTGCCTTATAGCTTCAGAATATTCTGTTCACCGAAGAATTAAATTTCATTCTTATATATAATAAATCACGACTTTACATAAATTGACTGATTTATTAATTTGATTGATTGATTGAATAAAATCAATCCATCAATTTAATGATTGAAAGTTATTTTAATTTATATATTATTAAAACAACTCACATTTTTTGACTTTCCGTGCATAAGTTCCATTTTCCTCTAAGACGTATTTCGTCATCTCCATTATTTCTTCTAAAAATATTTGTTCTACAGGGAAAGTGCGACCTAAAACGGTACAAAATTTATTATAATTAACAAATTTAAAACCAAAAATAACCATTATATATATATATTAGTGATATATATATATATAATATATGACTCTGAAATGGTTCGGAAATAGAGCACTAATGATTCTAGCAACTTTGTTCAGAATTCCGTGAAAAATATTTTAATACCAAAATTATATCGACTGGACATATGGTTGATAAATAGATGCATGTGAGGGGTACAAGCAATAGTCCACCACGCTGGCCAAATGCGGATTAGTGATCTTCAAACATCTTTGAGAGCACTATGGAGAACTCTCACAAATGAAGGTTTCCTTAGGACATTTTCCTCCATCGTAAGCAAATGATAATCAACTTCAGACACGCATTTTGAAAATTAAAGGTCGCAGAATTTGAATCTGTGGAATTAATTAGCAACATCAATAACAAACCAGGTATTTCCAAAACAGGGGCCGAATCAAAGTAACTCGAAAACAAATCGGCATTCAACGTAGCACTCATTAGTATAACCGTTAAATCCTTTCTAACTTTCATGAGGTCCCTCAATATCAACAGGAGGAAGTCACTCTCTTCTGATCTTTCATGGACTTCATCGACTAGGACATGAGTGACAGACTTCAGCTGAGGGTCGTACTCTAGTCTTCGGAGCAGTATACCCGTTGTGCAGAAGGTCAAACGAGTCTTCGATGATACTTTACTCTCTAATCTTATCTGGAAAAAAGAATATTATTATATGTAGTCATTATATCATTATTGGTATAAATAAGTAATATTACAAAAATAATTCATAAAAGAAGTTTGTGTGATTGAATAGTTGAGTGTTTGTTACTTCAATCAAAAACTTCTGAACGGATCCAAACAAAATTTGGCAGACAACTTTTCATACAAAGCGAACCCACGGCAGAAAGTAGTTTGAAATATTTGAAAGTGTTATTGTACCTGATATCCAACAACCTGGCCGGTCTTCTCAACCCTTTCATCAGCCACTCGATCCGCTACACCGATAGCTGATATCCTCCTGGGCTGTGTACACACTATTTCCACGTGTTCTTTGCCTCCTTTGTTAAAGTTGTCCAGCCAATCATCTAATATAAATTGTGGAACTTGGGTGCTTTTACCACATCCTGTTTCACCACTTATGACTACTACCTGGTAACACAAAACAAAAGGTTGATTGTAAAAAATTCAGTTATGTTAATTAAAATTCAGAATAATTTTAAATAAAACTCAGAATTATGTTAATTAAAATTCACAATTATATTACTTAAAATTCACAATTTTGTTAATTTACACTAAGATGTTTTAGGTATGAAGTCACTATTATTGGCATATAATATGTATGTGCTTCGAACAATAACAAATTTACATTGCAAAATGTACTACAAGATTAAACTTTGAATAAGAATATTTATTCGCCATCTCATAACATAATTGCCGTTGTTATAAACTAATCAAAAACACTTAGAAGAAATATTTTTTTAAAAACTACAGTATATTACGAGTTTTTGTTCATATTGATCAGTTTATACCATTCAATTAAATATTTAGCACAAGCATAAACGAGTGGACTTGTAAGACCTTATTTCAGATTAAAAGTTAATAATTATAGTAATTCAAATTCAAACTCAAATCACTTTATTAAAATAATTATTTAAATACATTTACATACATTTTCTGCTTTTTTGCCAACTCTATAGGTGTACCACCGGCTATGACGTCAGAAGACGGCGCAAAAATATTTAAAGTTTTCAAATTCAAAGTTTAAAGACAATGTACGATTGCTAAGATATTTGCTTTTATTCTTAAAGTGTTGACATTTGACAGTCCTTAAATCCTAAATCTTAACTTACCTGAGATTTCTTAATTGTATCAAGAATTTCTTTCCTTTTTTCCCAAGCTGGAAGCTTTCGTCTATCTGACATCATTTTGTTATATCTATTATTGTCTCGTTTCTCTAACCACCTTTTAGCTAACTCTTTGTTTTCCTTTAAAATAACTTCAAAATTAATGCTAGATCTTCTGTCCTTTGTATCACCCTTTTTATAATGGGAATCAAGCTTGATCTTCTCATCATCACCAGTCTCAACTAACTGAGGGAAAAGTGGGTCGGATGCTTCTGGAAAGTTTCTTGTATCAAATTTTATAAAATTACTTATATCCTCTTCATTACTTAATAATTCAACTAAAGAATATATACTAGGTATAGCATCACGAGCTAATAACTTAGCCTCATCATATAATCTGGCTGTTATTAACAAACATGTCCGTTCTGGGATTACATTCGATTTGTCATCACTTTTAAAAAACAATAACGGAGGTTCGTAAGGGTATAATGTATCTTCTGGAAATCTTATTTCCAATTCATAATTAATTTTTAATCGGTCTGATTTATCATCTTCCATTGGTTTAGTGCTTTCTACATTATTTTCATGAAGAAATTTGCATTTAGCACCAAACCTACAAGGTCCTCTCAGATAAAGTTTACAAACTTCTACTTTTTTTGATTTCACATTATTATTATAATTTATATTCGTTTTTTTCTTAGGAACATCTTTAATTTCATACATTTTAGTTAAATAGTCTAGGTCTAATTTAACACTCCAAACGTCAGCATCTTTTGCTTTGAAACTAGCATCATAAATTGACTCTAATACTGCTTTTTCATCTGATCTCATTTCTAGTAATTCTGCTTCTGTCGGTATATCATCAGGCTTAACTTGATTCTCTATATTAAAATATTTATTTGATAAAATATGTAATGCTTTTTCAACACTTTCAGCAGCTACATCTAAAGCTTCCGCACAATGAGCTTTATGGAAATTATATCTAAAAATTTAAATCATTCATTATGAAATATGTACAAGTTTTAAATAAATTACATACTGTGGAAATATCATAACACTAAAAAGTCATCTATTTCATTTTCAGCAAATAAACACTGAAACTTCAAACATAACTTTAGAATAAATACAAACATTACAAAGGTCCAAATATCTGATATTTAACATTGTACATTACAATCTACTTTATTGACAAATCTTTCACACTATTTTTATACGTAGGTCACACTAAAAAATTTGCATAACTTACAAAAACAACATGTTATAACCTAAATATTATGTTAATTGATTTTCAAAATACTCTCCTTTGTATTTTAAACATTGTTTCGTGCGATCAAACCATTTTTTAAAACAGGCGGGCCACAGATCTGAAGGCATGTTATCTACATCCTGATTGAACGCTATCACTGCCTCTTCAGAGTTGGTAAAGGTGAAACCTCTCATGAAATTTTTGATTTTGGAGAATATACAGCAATCACAGGGTGCTAGGTCGGGGCTAACGGGTAATAGGTAACGACTAGTACTTTTTCGGAAGCTAAAAATTACTTTGTTTTGTTGGCCGTGTGTGAAGAAGCGTTATCATGATGTAGGAGAATGCGGATTTTTTGGTCGTCTTTCGCGAAGTTTTCGTAATACCCTAGCTAAACAAATGGTAGAATACTACTCGGCGTTAACACTCTTTTGATCTTCAAGTGGAATTGGGCAGGTGGGACCCGTGGCTGAGAAGAAAAACGCGACCATTTTTTTACCAACGTTTCTCGCCTGCCTCACTTTTGTTGGCCTGTCTCATTGTCTCATTTCATTCACAAGATTGCTATTTTTTCTCGGGTTCAAAACAATAAATCTACGGTCAGTCTCCTTTGACAATGTCATAAACAGCATTAGAATGTCCGTGGTCGTACGTCAGTAGCATCTGGTAGCACTATTCCACGCGAGCCCGCTTCTGCTCCGCTATCAGTTCATGAGGGATCCAACGACAACGAAAGTTTCCGAACTTTTAATTCTTTGTGTAAAAATTTCTGAATTTGGCTCATACCAATCTTTACCTTCTTTCTCCTCCTCCTCCAAGATTTCTTCAATTAGCAGCTTAACAGTAGCCACATTATTTTCGTTGACGGCAGTTGAAGGCATGAAATTCGTTATGTAAAGAAACCCGACCTTTCGCAATTTCAGCAAACCATCGCCTCATGGTGCTCAAACAAGGTGCTTCTCTCGAAAAAGCATCTTAAGGACGAGCTGCACAGTCTTGCGCGGAGAGAGAACTTTTAAAATCATAAAAAATCATCGCTCTCAAATCTTTTCGACTTAACTTTTTTTTCTGTTGCGTACATAAAACTTTGATGTGTGATAAAATACAATTGACCAATGATTTCCCGCCAATTTTTTATTTTTATTACCAAGACGGTTGCAACATTTAAAAAAATATAACATTCGATATTCAAATAGTTTTGATTAGTTAGAAATGCAAAACTTTTAGTGTGCCCCATGTACATTAAATCAAGAGCATAAGAGCTTTAAAATAAATAAGTAAAAATCTCACATACCTCTCTAATTTACTCAAAGCAAATGCTCGTAGTCTGGACTCTGAAGTACCGATATCAGCTTTTGGTACAATAGAGTAATCACAACCACCTTGAACTATTAGATTACCTCTTTCCATCCAATAACGATTACTTAAGTTTGAACCTTTGTCCTGTTGGTAAAAGCTGACATTACTATTATTACTAAGCGTTTGTTATCTACTTTATTCGTTGAGTCTATTTGCTAGAACGTCGCAACATCATAATTTGAGCCAATCAATAACAGGCTGCATTCAACATTAAGTCAAGCATAGAAGAAATAGCAACAACCCAAGATCCACTAATTGGCTATATAGCCTCTGGAAACCCCAATTATTTTTTATTACCCTAATATTGTTATTTGAACATGCCTAAAAAAATATGTTACTTACATCAGACATAGATAAGCCTATAGTCTAATAACAGTAGGGCTATTTGAAAATAAAAATTCTATTGAAATTGTTAATCTGTGGGAATTTTTCAATTGGACAACATTTTGATTTGAGTACATTTTAGTCAAATTATTCATAAAATATAGATACATAACACCAAGAACATAAGAACAAAAATTCACATTTGAAATAAACTCCTGCTTGGCTGGGTATCACCCCCAGTCCTCTCTTAACACGGCCAGGGTCACTACCAACTAGGCTATAGAATCGTCACAACTTTGATAATAACGGGCTGAATAATGCTAGTGTTAGAATATATCAGCAACATAAGGTTAATGAGTGATGAAAATAAAAAATATTACAAAATAATACCTTATACAAACCGGCACTGTTTAGTTTAAAGTCTGGACCGTGTATAAATCTAAGGGTATCCAATACAAGTTTCTGCGAGTCTGAGTTCAGTCTCAGAGTTTGCATTTCCACCTTCAGATGAGGATGGCTTTCTTCTTCAGCTGGTTCATTTTTAACTTTCCTGCAATTAAAATATTTTACGGTCTGACAATATTAATGAGATGACAAGTGTCTGTTAGATTCATATTGATCAGGACTGGCCAGAATGATAAAAATTAGAGGCAATTTTTTTTTCTATTTCAATACACTATGAATTTCAAATATATATTTTATTTCTATCTAATTTCATTCTGATGTAGATGATCAAATCCGGGTGGAGATGTAGACAATAAAATTTTCAGAGGGTCTTGATTATATTGTCCCCAACATCAATAATAAACAAAAGCAAATTATTTGTAAGTATCTCAGTGATAAATTTTGAGAATAAGAAAATAATTTATGGTTTATCATAACAAATTTTTATCAAGATATTAGATTAGCAATTGCTCAGTCAAGATATTATATCCTTTTATGTATCTTTTATATATTTAACTAGGTATTTCTTGGAGCCACATATTTAAACTTACCTCATGTTTTTTTTTCACAAAAAGATACAGAAGCCATGACTTCATTTTAATCTATAATTATCATTCTGACTTCAGAAATATGCATAATAAGGCTTGTGATTTAGACATTTCTCTTAAAAAACTTTTTGCTTGTGTTTATTAAGCATCTAACGAAAATTACATCATGTTTAGCATTCACTTAACTCAAAAACTCAGCATGTTTTTCTAATACTAAGATCTACTTCAAATGCCATGGGAATCCTGCCTTATTCTAAAAGATTTTTATCATTTTTACTGCAGTTTTTCTATCCTTAGTGTTAGTCAAATAATCGTAAAAGTTAGAGTACTTAATATTCTGTTGAAAAATGTGCAAATAATTTCGTCACTTAAATAGTACACCATTCAAATTTTACTCAAGTCTTAGGTAATAAAACCACACGTAGGTTACCTTAGTTAATATAAAATACGTAGAACCCACATACTGAATACTTAAATGACGAATGTTTTACGATAAAGCCCTTGAAAAAGATTTTCATTACCTTATACGAGCATCAACAGGTTCCCGTAAAAAGAAATCCTCAGCTAATTGCCTGCTTTCGTAATCCATGATGAATATATTACCTTCGGCTTTAATTCAAAATTTGAGCCGATTTATATTATGAAATCTGAACCAAAGATTCTCAAGCCCAACTCAGCTCAAGCCAAAAGAAAGGAAGAACGTGTCTGTGACTGCTGATTTGCTGTTTGGTCAAAATGACAGATATGACAAAAGCAATGTCGTTATGACATTGTAAATTGACAGGTGATAGAACTATAAACAAGCGACATATTTGTCACTGTCACATTTATATAGCCGAACTTAGACACATGAAGCCGATAATCCACTCTCCATTACAAGAAAAGTTTTATTATACACTAATGACTTTATCACATTAACTGTCATTGCGTATAATAAATCAGTGTGTTCTCACAAGAAAAATTGTTCGCACCAAGATTAATGAAAAAAAAATCACAATTATTCCAATGATGGTGAAAATCGTACATTTCAAATTATTACATTTCAGAATATGAGAAGTATAGATTATGTACCCATCATGCATCTTTGTAATTGGCGCGAATGTGTAAATATGTATAAAATCAGTCTTTGCTTCAAAATGCACTTAACTAAGCAGAAACAAGGACATGAAATATATTATATATATACTGAAATTATTTCAATATTTTAAATTTTAAGAGAATAAATAGGAAATAATTAGAAACACACATTCCACACAGATGTAATCATGGGAACCCTAGTTGACAAGTACCATTAAAAATAACTTTTTTGGCAATTATAGTTACATTGGATTGTAGGTACTCCACCCCATGGTAGTGTATTAAAGATTCTGTATACTTATAAAGCTTATTTAAATCTGTTAAGTACGTAAATATTTGCCCCAGCAGGGATCCGAGCTACTCTCTCTATTCATCTATATGTACAGACTAGCGCACAGGATTAAGTCGTAAACATCTATAATAGTAGGAATGTATTCAAGGATATATTGTTATATTTAAAAACAATAAAACTGCGGTCAGTCTACAAGGCTTTATTACCCGACTGCATCAGAAGGACGGCAAATTTAGTCGAGCATATGTATGTACGTGGGTTTTTATTAGGGTTGCCAACTGTATATAGTATTTGCAAAAACACTGCATTAAGAAAATAGTATGCTCAAAAAATATAGTATTTGATGGAGAGAAATAGTTACATTAGTAAATCTTTAAAACAAAAAATGATTTACGAACACGTACATTACGTCAATCAAACGAAAGGCGCCTTGTGGGATGTTATCATTAGTTTTAGAGTTTCAAAATATAAACATTGATATGTTGTACTGAAATATAGTATTTTCGCCTAATATATATTTCCTAAAAACTATATGATAAGGAGTGCTAAAATACAGTGCAATACTGTATAATATAGTACGGTAGGCAACCTTAGTTCATATGTAGTCATGTCCATTTCTTGGGCAGTCCCTACAGGCCAAATGGCTGGATGGATTTTGACATGAGATGTCGTTGAATTCGTGAGAATTGTGGATGTGAAATGTCGTTGAATTCGTCAGCAGTGTGGTGATAACATAGGCTATATACATTTTCCGTCTGCATATGAAGAAAAAAGGGTTTGTCTTTTTTGCAATGGCAATATGGGCATCAAATGAAAGATCGTAAAAATATCATTTCAAATACGTATAATCAAATAACTTTTAAATTACTGTTTTAACACAAATTTTCAAAACGGAGACAAATTATTATTAATCTTATATCACTTGTTAATATAGGTATTTACTAGCTGACTCCGCGAAGTTAATGTCACTTTAGAATCATGGGCGGACCCAGGGGAAGGGTGATAATCTGTTCAAAACCACCCTCTCCCCTGGGCTGGGTTTAAGCCAAGGATTTAGATCCACTACTGAGCTCAGATCTCCTTTCACAATCTTAGGGTGTTACCCAGGTGTTAGTAGTACTAATATTATAAAGAGGAAATATTTGATTGTTGTTTGTTTCAGGAGAATAGGCTCCGAAACTACTGGACCGATTTAAATAATTCTTTTACCATTAGAACCGTACACTATTCGTGATGAACATGGGTTATATAATAATTTCAAAAACGATAGGGGTTCATATGAAATCCTTGATAAGGACACCCAAGGAGTAAAAAAAATCTCCGAAAACTGCATATATCGCGTACGCTGCGAAAATTATTAACAATACAAAAAGTGATGTACTACAGTTTTATAGATGATATCAATATCTACAAATAAGTCCGCGATACCATATGCCAACTGTTATAATATCACAATAACTACTTTTTACGGTAATTGGTTCGTCCAAAACGAAGAGAAGTTTCTAGTTTATTTTACTTATGTTACAATAAACAATCCTCTTCAAAGGATAGGTTTTAGCATATTGACCCTCGACACAAGCCGGATAACTGCGACTAAACTGTACTTAATTATTGTATGTGGTTAAACTAGACTCATACAGAATGCTAATATGTGAACGCTTAAGACGCCGCCTAGCCGTAAAATATTCTTCGTTATTGTCTGACAATGGATACAGGGATACGGTTATTAATAGGTACTTAATTTGTTATTCACACCGATTGTCGGTTTTGAACTAAGTTTTTGAACTCGTAGTTATTTTTGATGCTAAGACTGCCTCTTACTTACTTTTATAAAACAAGCTTTATAAAATATATTTAAAAACATAAGTTTAAATTACGGAGCCCGTTAACCGTTTACAGTTCCTTTGTCTGGAGCCAATCCTGAGCATAGCAGCAGACCGTAGTTATCATAAAAATGCATTGTCATCGGAACTGAAGCAGTGAGCAAAATTCCAGCTTCGCAGTGTAAGAGAAAGTGGGTCTAATTAAGGTTGCAAGATTTGACCAGTAACAATCAAATATACTAACATACTAATATGCAAACATACATACATTGGAAGTTAAATAAAAGCTTGCAAGCTTCGCCCGCCTGCTATGTTGTTAAAAAGTCGTCAATATGTTGTTCCCGACTATTACTTATCGTTGTACCAAATATCATTGAGATCCGTTCAGTAGTTTTTGCATCAATTCATCCATACATCCTCATAAACTTTCCCCTTTATATTACAAGTAGGACTAACTTTTTCTCACAATTACATTTTTTTATATAGAATAAGTTAATGCTTGACATCGATTCCACCTGATGGAAAGTGGCGATGATTTTAATTTAATATAGTAAGTGCCTATTCACTCTTCTCTTGAAGACTCCCACATCATACTTAGGCGGGAAAACCGACGCAGGCAAGTTATCATTCCCTTGCAGTACACATAATAATAGACAAAGAAAACCGCAAAACCGCGTCGTTCGGAGGCGGCGGGGGGAGAGGCTTCGGGATCTCATGTGAACGCACCGATGTCTCCCCTGCGTAAAGCCCTCTGGGCTCATCTCGGCGTCAT
>DWJZ01008904.1:0-11040 GCA_018249125.1 Asbolis capucinus
CTTTTTTTTCTCCCTGAACATGTAATTTTGCAGTAATTTATAGGGTGCCTAATACTTTTGGCCAAGGCTGTAGTTGTTTAATTTGTATGTGTATTTGGCAATAAACATATATTATTATTTAAACAACAATATTTTATATGTCCTCAGAGTCATGCGTCAATTTTTGGAAGCCAACTCAGCGGAGCCGAGCATGTCGCGAGCCATTCTAGCCGCTTACAAGGACGAGCTCCTCAAGGGCCCGCCTCTCCACAAACTGGCCTTCCCCGAAAGAAACTGAGCAGTATTACCACTTCATGTGCCATCAGTAATTTTATTTACAGTACAGTAATATACTTAGGACGTAATATTTTGCTTTTCTTTACGTAGAATTATCCTTAGTTAGCAAGCTTTTCTTAGGTAGACTTAATGTAGTTTATATTTACTTATCTTCATAGGATTATGGCATATTTAATCGTTTATCGTTGTAATTTATGTTAGCAGACTTTACTACGCGTATTATTGTATAAATAAAATAACTTATCAGTACAGTCAAATCGGGTAAATTTTGAATTTCAGGTAACTTTCAATTTCGGGAAACTCAATGTCATGGTAACTTTGATTGATTGTCACTTGCTTTATGCATTAAAAAATATAAGCAAAATTATACTATACAAAGTAAATTATGTCCAAGTTACCTTGCATTTTAAAGTTACCCGGGTTGAGTGTAGGGATAATTGTTACCGCGTAATAAGCAAAATATTTCGAAATGGTAAAAGAATGACAAGAAATAAAGCTTAGCTATAAGCTAAGCTTTTTAGGCAATAGTTTCGAGAATTAGTTGATCTACGTCATCGCAAAGCTTAACATTAGAAAGAAATCTAATTAGTTGTTCTTTGGAATGTTTTACAATGACAATTTTCGAGGTAAATTCTCTACAAGATCTTGTGTTATGACAATAGACAAAAAAATATATATTTTATCATGTTACAACTTTCCAAGATCCTTTATTGTATTCAATAATCTTATTTCATACAATTTTATGATTATAGTTGCTGTGTAGTTTATGTGACGTCATAATTATACAGAAAGATGTTCTATATCCATAATTATTTGTAATATGTGTACACCGTAATTAAAGACATTATTATATTTTTTTGTTTACTTTCATCGCATATATCGGAGTAGATAAAATGTATTATCTATAGGTATACGCTATATTTTACTATGCGTTATTTTTTCAATTTTAATCTGTGTTATCACTTCATTATCATCCATAAAATGTTTGAGAAATAAAACTTGCTTCCCACTATATGAGAGTGGAAATAAACGTTGATGCTTGTTTAATAATAAGTAATTTTTTTACTTCCAAAACTATATAAAGTATAAATTAGGTACCTGAAAGTAAACAGTATAAATCTAATGGATCCTTCCCTTAACAGTGTTAAGAAATATTTAGACATTCGACATTTGCGATAGGTACTTGTAGAGAAAAATCTATAATGTTTTCATACTTAAAAGTAAATTTACGATTAATCTTTTGGCAACTTTTTTACAATAGGCTGTAAAACATTAAAATACTGTATGAGGAACATGCACTCTATATTTTTTCCTATTACTTATTTCTATTTATAAGTACATTAACTTTGCCGCCAATTTCCAAGAGTGACAGCTGTTTTAAATTCGGTACCATTACAAATGGGTTGATTGATTTTAAAATATCTTCAAATTAAGTGCGATATTTATATGGATTAACAAATGATTTAATTATTAAATTTTATATATTATCGGTTAAAAGTTGTTTGCATGCTCCTCTTCCGCTAATAGTTTCTTGTTAAAATTCGCTATTATTTTATTCACTATAACTTATGTCATTTCAATAACGGATGAATACCAAATATTATTTTATATACATTATTTTTTACTAAAACGAAAACCGTAATACTATATAACTTCAACTTTCAGAGAAAAATAAATGGCTTCATTTGCTTACTAAAAAATACATATAACTAAACTACAAGACCTATAGTAGAATCACTTCACAGTGTATTAACGATATTCAAAGTAGTTAATATTTCTTGATTTTATATTAGTACCATATAAATTATGTAAGTGTTAAAATAAGAAAAAAATATATAATTACTCATATTAGCTAGTCAAATTCTTCTTCGTATTTTTCTACGAGATCTTGTGAAGTGATGTGCAATTTTGTAATAATTATTACAATTTTAAATTATATAATGGACACAAACTTGCATTGCATATCAATTATATCTGTAATAAATTAACTGTTTCTGACATATCGCATGGAAAACATGTACAATTGGAATATATTTGAGAAATAACATTATTTATATACTCAATATGTAAGTGAAAATTAAAAAATAATTAAATAAGTATTTTCTATGAGGTAATATTAATAGAAAATTGCACGTCACTGGTTATCCCTTTATCCTTATAACTGCATAGTATCATATTTTCTAAAGGAAACATAAATGTATAGATAGAATAGATATCTCTCTATTAGAACCACAAATGCATTTTATCTTTAAGACTTGAATGTAATTCGGCATTGTTGGTAAAATGCTGCATTAGTGATCAGTAAAATTTATTATATTTATATTATTCTTTGAAATATATTGTGGATTTAATAAAAAAGTTAAACATTATTCGTGTTTGATTTACCGCTTAATTCGGTTTCTTGCCTACCCTCATTTTTCAATAAAAAATAGAAAATATATAATAATTTGTTTAAATAACCAATTGTGCATTATGCATACCATAATTAAAAAAATATATTTGAAATATGTTTAAAATTTAAAGTGTTCATTTCAAAGTATAGTTAAATACATGGGGGCAGAATTTAGCTTTGATTTCGTACGTGAGCAGTTAACTGACTGATAGTTGATCGAAGATACGCAGTTGCCTTTAGCTTACCAACCCAAATGCTCATTGAAAATTATGGTTTTATGTCACTGTTATTATTGAATTAATTTCTGTATGGTGTAAGATTGTCTTTAATGATTAGGAATCACTAAAATATTAGTAATTTTGCAGATTAACAAAGTTTGATTAAGAATTGGCTCAATTTCCCTTGGGTGAATACTTTCTTTAAATCAGCTTCTTCAAATTATTGTCACAACCCTTTGTCTTTGGTAACCAACAAGCCATTTATATACCAACAAATATGTTGGAAACATTTACACTGCTATTCAAAATACTTCAAAATCGCACTATGTACGAAAAAAATGTATCTACTAAGAAAATATCACTTGTAACTCTCAATTTCTTAAAATACGGAACATTAAGTTGCCCCGAAAGGCTGTTTTTTTAAATTTGGCTTTAAGAAATGGTTCTCTTTGGAAGACGGGTTTCTCCTCGTAAGTCGAGTCAGTGACAAAAATGTGTCTCGACACATACCAGCTCACTTGAAATATATATATGTATATATATATACGGACATTATTTTGTGTTAATTATTTTTCTATGGAAAGCGACGTCTAGTATATTCTTGACCGAAGCAATATCACATGCACGTGAGGGACAAAATGATTGATAAAATCTGGTGATCATCACAATCCTATTTCAAATATACTTAACAAAACTTACAAAGAATTGAGCGGAGGAAATGCATTTTGTTTGCTCACAACTAGTTTCTTATGTTGATATGAAATGTACCCCTTAATCTTGCCTTCATATATCAGGCTTGCAACATAACACTGTGTTTCTGCTTCATCTACATCTTCCTCTCCCATTATCTGCAATGCAGCCTCAAAACTGGCTATGTCAATCTGATGAGTATTCTCCAATAAGTAAACTCGTCTGAACAGATTCCTATGAGCGATTGTCTTCAGTTTCTCCACCACTAAATAAATCCCTGATTTAATGAGAAATCTTTCATGATCTTCCATAACCTTGTCTATTCCTTTAACGCTCCCGCTCTTTACGGCCGAAACTAAATCCCAGAATAGCATGAGATCGTACTTCTCCAACAGGCTTCTCTTGGGCATGTATCCTAACAGCATCTTCACTGGTATTAGGTAAATTAGGATCAATCGTTTATTCTTGACGCTGTCTTGGTGGCAGTTCTCAAAAGCGAAAGATAAGTATTGGTTAGCTGATGTATAGTCTGAGTCAAACATGGCTTTTTTCCCATTGAAATATTTGTAAGTAATCTGCTGCGCTAAAGAATACATGTTTTTTAAGGGCGAGGACTCAATCGCTCTGATAAGAGGTTTGCACAGGTGTAGCTTATTTATCCGGAAATATACTTTAAGCAGCTGATTCACGAGGGGTAGCATGGCATGTCGTTTCGTGTCATCTTCGGAAGTGCGGTTGTCCGCTGCGCACACTCTGAAGCAAATTAGAAGACTTTCCGCTGCCTTTTCAAGGATTTTTCCGTTGCTTTGTGCTGTAAGAAACACATTATCTTTTATGAAGATACATAAACTCTTGTCTACTATTGCAAAAAAACCAGCCGAGTGCTTGTGAGCCTACATACAAAGTAGAGTTCTGGTAGGTGACGTATTGGGCTAACCTATCCGATACGATTTTCCATTTAAAGTGTGGACGGACGGACGGACAGACGGACGTAAGAACAGGGGGATAGTCTGACATAGGAACGGTCATAGCTAAGGTAAGAATTTTTCTATAAAATGCATTTTTCTACAAAATGTTTGTATCAAATCAGAAACATCTAATTATAATTATATTATTTCAGTTATTGTTAGGGAATAGTAAATATGATGAGTTCATACTCATCTCTCATGTCAAGACTCAAGTCTCATGACTTGTATACCATATGAACTATGCCAACACGTCTTGACTTTTAAGGAGGTTAAGAGCATACGTTATTACGCTGTTTGAAGTTATACGTTATTTGAAGTTTTGCTTCTTTAGGCACGTTATAAAAAATGATGAGAGTGCAATTTTAAGCTTTGCGCGCATCCCTCATACAAAATTTACAGGTTGAAGTTGCCCACTAGACCACTACCAAAAAAATAGAAATATAACTTATTTTAAGATGCGCGTGCATTCGTCACACAAAATTAACAGGTTGTCCATTAGACCGCTCATTAATCTCGAAATAATATTACCAACAAAATAGAAATAGAAACTCTCTTAGTCGCGCATGTTGGCACTCTCGTCGTCTCTGATCACTGTTTTCATATTTACAATATTTATCTACAACACGTTTTTTAGTTACATGCAAGTGCGAATGATCTAGTGTTAATTAATTATATTTAGTAGTGATCGAAATTGAATAGTTTGATAAATATTATTTACTATTCGTAAATATTTACTCAAAAATATTTGTGGAACAGTAGTGACAAAATTGTGTTCATATTATTTTTCAAGTGCTTCAATATATCAGAGGTTAACTATCCACATGTATTATTCACTGAAATAAATTTAAATGTTATCGTTTATCGTAATAAATATTAAATATTATGAAATTATTAATTTTAAATTGTTTTTATTTATCATGAACTATTAGATATTAAATTTAGAAAATTATAAACATTTCTATCCATACTAATAATTAAGAGAAAAGATTGGTATTTTTGTATGTTTGTAATGGATAAACTCAAAAAGTACTGATCCAATTTCAAAAATTCTTTCACCATTAAAATGCTACATTATCACTGAGTGGCATAGGCTATATAAATATCTAGAAAAAAATTGTATAGTATGTAAAAATAATAAAAGGATGGACCGGCGGGCGCTTCAGCATTCGGGTGGCTGGGCGTGTGGGAAGCGGAGTGCGGGCATATGAAAATGTATTCAATTGAGCGACTCATACATTCACAACTAATTTACATATGGCATAGGGCAGAATTTTGACCACCACCCACCACTAAGACTATGCAGACAAAATCGCAGGCAAAAGCTAAATAAAATTAATTAAATCAAATTGAATAACATAAAAACATTGATCATAAACATTTCATAAATTGAATAAAAATTCTTTAACTAAAATAAAAAGTGAATATTCCATTAAGAAAATAATAAATCTTTAAGAAATGATTAATATACATTTAATTATCTGATGTATTATTAATTAAACATTTTGTGATGCCAAAGAAGTATAACTTCTCACACGCATATATGTATAAGTACACGAAACACCCATTTTTATATCTGAAATAAGAGCTTATATGCTTACGTGTTTCCACTTCCACTCTCTGTGCAACTAGCCTCAAGTCCAGGCAAACAGTATACAGAAGTGGAAGACTCCAGTTCTCTTCCTTCTGTAACTGCAGTAGCCGGACCACAGCTGCTACACATGAAGTCTGATTCGCAAATGCATCCGTGTAGTTATTCAACAGAAGCGCCTTAAAAGAACAACCATACTGAAATTTTTACATGCCCATAAACAAATTAAATTGCAGAATATGTATCTCTTATTTTAAAAAAAAATCAAAATAGGTTTTGTCAGATTTAGTACAACTTTTACAAATAAAGTTTAATTGTCTGCTATTACATTTTTATTACATTAAATTCAACATGTAGGTTAGTTATGACTGAACTAGAAATTATTTGTTCCAGGCACACATCCCTGAAATTTTGTGAAAACGAAATGTTCTATGTAAATATAAATTCATTGTCTGGGTCTTGAAAGGCTAACAAAAAATATTATCTATCACAAATTCATATTTAATCATAACATTCATGTATTAATGAGAGACAAACCTTAACACAAGAAAGATGGTAGACAATGATCTCGTCGAGAGGCGCCACGCAGTTGCCTTCGACCAAGGAAGCAATATCACTGGACAACAGGTTCCTGTTACTCGTATGCTCATCCCTCAGAGACAGGAGCCTCGCCAGGCCTTCACCATGAGCCGATCTGAACATGCGTTCTACACTCTGAATATATTGATTCAGTGTAAGTCCTGCCATGATTTACGACGCACTCTGAAATGACTAAAATCGATACTGCATCGCACCTGTGATATAGGTATAATAATCTATTAGGGATGCAAGATGAGAGAGCGAACGAAAAGAGATGAGATGAGGGAAACGTTATTTACACTTGTAAAGTATGTTTGAATTGAAATCTGACATTGACACGCACTGACAGCTTGTAGGTTGACTTACTAGGTGCTTTCCGGTCACAGACTAGGTAGTTGAGAGCAAGTTCTTATGAGAAGCGCTCAACGCGCGTTTTAATTATTCAGGCCGTACACATGCTGCGCGTTTTTATTCAAGCGCGCGTTGAACTCGCGATAGCGCATAATTGTAGTCAGCGGGCATTGAGATAATTGGTTTTCTGTTTCATGAAATTTCTTCTAAATTTCCAGCTATTTAAGGTAGGATACATGACAGTTGATAATAAAAATGTTCTGACATAAAAGACGGAGTCCATTAACTTATAAATATCTCATTTACTTATAAATATCTCATTTCTATCCCCATTTTTCAATTTTATTTATCCAATTTTAAGTCAATAAAATGTACAGGGCTTTATGTAGGTACTAAGATTTCCCTACTTCGCGTAAAGGAATTTTATATAACCCTGGAATTCTTTGCTTTGTGGTATATATATAACCTGTAGTAGCTGTATTTTTTTTTGACATAACAATGACAACTGATGACAATCGTTGCCAAGAATGACAAATAAGCAACGCATATTTTCCTTCCGAGCAAGTGTGCGACTCACCGATTGTGTTTGATAATTTTTGCGTTACATATAAATTATCTTAAATATAATGGAGGAAAATGTAGCATTAGACTCAAGCAAAAAGAAGCAATTTATCAAATCAATTAAAGGAATTAAAAAAATTTTGAAGGTGCATTTAATTTCAATGCGGTTTCACTATGACTATTTATAGGTTATATAGCATGTATTGTAAGTTGTTGTAATATTTTTCAGGGAAAAGATAAAGCTAAGATAAATAAAGACAACGGAGACAATGTTCAAACTGGAAAAATTAAAAAGTCAAGCCGCAAGAAAAAGGGCTTAGTATATTTATCTCATATACCCCATGGATTCTATGAGGTAAGATTTAAAAACCAAATAATGACAATTTTTATTGAAATTGTAACTTATCTTTATTTACTATAACGCCTCTATGTTAATTCTTCTTCACTTGTATAGTGATAATAAATAAATCATTTTTTTCATGCAGCGATCTCGATATTCAACTTAGTAGTAATTATTAACTATGGTTTGATTACAGCATCAAATGACAGAATACTTCAAGCAATTTGGTGTTGTTACTAATGCAAGAGTAATAAGATCGAAGCGCACTGGAATGTCTAAAGGACATGCTTTTGTGGAATTTAGAGATCCCAATGTGGCCCAAATTGTTGCTGAAACTATGAATAATTATTTGATGGGAAAGCGGTTGATTAAAGGTAATAATTACAGAACATTAACTACTTCCAGTAGAGCGAATTCCCAGATCCTTCATGAATTGTAAATTATGGAATCAGCTTCCTTCTGAGGTATTTCCAGTTCACTATGGCCTTAAAAATGGTATAAAAAGTTTTCGTCCAGGAATATTGTTGAGTAGTTATTTGCAGATACCTATGCGTAACTGATCTCTTACAACTAGGTGACCAATATGCTTTATGGATGGATCCATAGATACTACACTCCTGACTATAAGCAAATATTCTTTGACAGTGATGAATAAAAAGTTGAAGTATTAAGTGACATCTGGAGTTTGTTGATCACATTTTCTATGTATATGACAGTTCTTGTTACATAATAAAATAACATATTCTACACTAGTATGGCACCCTTCCTTCTCTTTAGGAAGGGCAAGTACCTTACTGTACAATATAATTCTTTTATTTATTGCAACCTTTTTTAGCTGCTGTAATACCTCCTGAAAAACAAAGAAGGTTTGCTAAGAGAAAACATTGGAATGCACAAAACAATCCAGGGAATGATTTAAGACAAAAGGTGAAAAAGGTATGAAACAAAATTTATTATTCTTTATTATTTTATTATTCTCCCTTCATATCTAAGACCTAGTTGGATGTTTTCCACAATGCAGATTGTGATAATGACTATTAACTTAAAATTTGAAGTGCTTAAAATTTTGGTATTGGAACTTGCAGGCACAAAATGCGGTTAAAGATGAAAAGGAAGATTTAAAAATTGCAAGAAAACTACTCTCCAAGTAATTAAATTTTTTTAAAGTTTATTTAGTAATTTAGTAGATCACAATTTGTTTTATTAATTACAATTCTTTTTTAGCTTGCATAAAACAAAGAAGAGGTTGCGTGAGTTAGACATAGACTACGACTTTTTCATGCCGGTAGATATTCCGGAACCACTCTTAAATTTGGTAGAAGTTAAAAAAGAGGAGAATGTCGAAAAAGCAGATGTTATCAAAAAAGAGAAAAAAGTAAAGGATGAAGTTAAAGAGGAAGAAAATGTACAGAACCTTAATAAAAAGAAGAAGGGAGAGAAAGCTAACAATATTAAAGATAAGGCTCAGATTTCAACAATTCCACTGCAAGCTGATAAGTCAGGTAGTATGAAATCTACGAAATCAAAAGAAGTCCAACAATCAGATGGTAGAACTAACATAGGTAAGCCAAATAGGGATAATACAAAAAATGCAAAAGAAAAGAATAAGAAGGGTGAAGCTAAAGAAACAAAGAATATCAATAAAAAAGAGAAGAAAGCTGAAATAAAAAGTAAGATGAGCGAGACTCAAAAAGAAAAAACTTTGAAAGATATAGGAATTAAACCTTCTCAAAACTTTATTCAGATTGGAAAAGATTCTGATGATGATAGTGATAGTTCAGTGAATTTTGATTCAGATGAATTTGATAAAGTAATGGAAATGGGTGATTCTGATGTTCAATCAGATGATGAAAGTGATGAAGATTTAGATGAAGATGTTACTAGTGATGAAGATGCAAGGTATACATTTTGATTATTGAATTTTTTTTAACAAAGGTTTATATTTGGGCTATGTACTATAATTATTTAATAATAAAGCATTAATGTAATAATTCATTTTGTTTTTCAGTGACGAAAATGAGTCTCCACCACCTGAAAATGTTGAAAAACCATCAAAGGTTCAGGTACCTAGAAACCAACTGCAGGGTAAAAAAATAAATGCTAATAAACCCCCACCGCCATTGATGAAAATAATGCCACAGAGTAAGTAAATAAAGTTTAATTGCTCCTACCACAAGTTTCTACTAAGTCATACATTTTTAATTTGCATTAATACATTTATTACATTTTTTGCTTTTGTTTATCTCATTAGGAACATTTTTTTTGTCCATCCTCTTAAACTCTATTTTGTTATATTGCAGAAGAAGTCAAGCCTTCGAAGAAACCCAAATTTGAGAAAAAAAATAAGAAGACTATGAATAAAGTTATTAAGAAGAAAAAATAGTTAAGAAATATATGATTATCATTTACAAACTTGTTTTATTTTATTTACGAACAACCTTTTCGGACAAAGAAAAACACAATGTCAGATACTGGTGAAAAGAATAAGTGTTACAAATTACATTAATGACACCAGATGAAATTTCGTACAGAGTTAATAAGTCATACTAACACTATTTAAGATTTTAAGTAAAAGTTCATTATATGTGTTCAAACAGCTTGGAAATTGAAACCATAATGTATAAAATTATCCAAAATCTCAAATTAAAAAAATATTGTCTTTTTGGTCGGTACATAAGTTGTAGCCACTATTTAATTCATAAAAATACCATGTACTATCATTAATGTAAAATGTTAAATAAAAGTCACATTTACTGTATAAATGACCACATTTACTCAAGTTTACTTACAAAAGGACTAACATGCTCGACCGAAAAATTATACGTTGGGATTAGCTAAAGGGTTTGTTAGATACCGTTCGGTGTGTTAAATAATTTGATCATCATGAAATCAATTCTACATTTACATTATTGTTAGATTTATTTGTACTTCTACACACACAATACCACCACTTGTCTTTTGTAGAAATAACGCAAGGGCAGTTAGAATTGTAGATTAGACCACCACATTTTAGTGACTTTTTCCATTATTCTTTCACTGTACAGGCAACACTACTCTGGAACTCCTTGCCCGCCAAG
>DWJZ01008905.1:0-11038 GCA_018249125.1 Asbolis capucinus
GTCTAGTAGAGCGTAAACGTTTTCTTGGTACACTAATGTCAATTTTGGATAGTAAATGTGGAGCATCGATGTTCCCGATGTCGATTTCGATCAACCGGGTGAGATTGAGAGAGGAGAAGCTATATTGCAACTATCCATTATAGTGAAGAAAGGAGACCGCTATGCTCGGTCAAGGCGACGAGGCGCTCTTGAGCACAGATAGCAACCCGCAGTTTGCGGGCTAGGACAGCGATTTCCGAAATATCAATGAATTTGATAACGTCGGATATCGTTTTCCTACGGCACGGCTATGGAGTGCTCGGCACTCTGACGAGGTTGAGCGGGACGTGGCACTACAGGAGGCAGAGCCACCTTAGGCAAGTAGGTGAGGCTTTTTTGCCATTTATTGGCTGCTTTTTCGCAGCTTTGGGCGAAGTGGGTTTGAAGCGGAGTAGTTCGCTGAAGCTTGGCCACATAGCTGACAGCGGTGGCATTGGCTGGAGTAACCGCGGTAATGCGGGCGCTCGGTGTAGATTTTGGAGAAACCACACACGGTGAGTGGCTCTCAGAAGATGTCTCTGGCGTTGTCTGCCTTCGACAACACCAACAGAGCAAGGGGGAATTGCTTCCCAAACCTGTTGTGCCACTTGTGCACTGGCTCTACTGGGAAACCCTGCGACTGTAAGTCGGCTTTGATTTCCTCGTTGGGAAGTTCGAAAGGAATATTGTGCAGGACGGCGCGAATTTTAAGGTCCTCCAACAATGCGTAGGTATGGTATTCTATTTTATTATAATTTTTGAAATCCTCCTTGTTGGAAAATTGGATTCGGATTTTATTCTATTCGTTTGAGATCACTTGGAAGTGGATTTTGTGCTTGAAGCTTAGGGCTCGGGCCGTATTCCACGTGTCCTTATTATGGAGGAAGATTAGCGTCGGCTTTTTAGTGCCGGGCGGGCCGGGGGCGGTTGTTAAAACCCGGTTCGGTTTGTTTAGCGGCTTTGTGGGGGCGTCCACCTGCATATCGCCATCCTTGGTGGGCTCTGGCTTTTTTGGTTTGCGCTTCTTGCGCATCACCAACTGAAAACCGGCGTCTAAGTCTGTCGGTCCGTCTTTCACGGTACTATCTGAGTCATCAGACTCGTGATGACGCTTACGGGAGCTGAGTGAACTGGTTACTGACGCTGAGTCAGACTCATCGTCAGTTATTGGCCGATAGGCGTTATCCAATAGGAAAGTGTACAATAAAAAGTAGTCCAATAAGAATTAAAATTAAACATCAGATGAAACAAATACAATAGAAGACATCGACAATAACAAAATATAAAATATATATCATCAGTAATATAAAATATATATCATCAGTATAAATATAAAATATATATATCTAGCATCAGTGACGCATCGCGCATGACGTTGTAGGCTAGTAGTTTTGCGCCTACATAAATATACGCACGGTCTGGAGCGCTTAGTTTCTGTTTGAAAGCGGGCGAAGCATGAACTCGGTGCGCTGTGCGATGCGGCGTCGATCTCGAAGAAGGGTTTCTTTATTCAAGACTGAAGTAGTTGATACTGGTTGCAGATGAAGATAACAGATCGTTTGGAGCATGATATTATGTCTTTTTCAAGACATAACAATTGTGTTGCAGACAGTCAAATTAAACAGTCTTTCTTTCTTTCTTGTTTTTGTTTCGATGGTGCGAGTTGCTTGCTTATAATCTTGTTGTTATTAATGCTTCCTTTCCTTCCTGGTAATCCTGGTACTCTGGTAACGGCATAGGTACAAGGTAAATTGTACTCGGTAAAAGGTATTGAAATATGTAGGTATGTAGCGTGCTGCTACAGATTATGACTTATAAGAGTTGTTATATAGACACAAAAATAATTATATATAATTGGGGACCTAAAGTGAAAATTGTTGCGAATGTTACAAAGGCGATTTAAGTGACATTGTCACAGTGATTTTTCACTGATATTTTTTGTCACTGGAACGACAGTCACTGATATAACTAATTAAAAGTTTATATCAAGTCTATTCTGTTTGTGACAATAATATGACATTGGTATTGTCAATTCTCAAATGTTTGACAAAAATTACAGCTTTATTTACAAAATGGAATTTTATTATTTTTACTCGCCGATTTTTTTCGTTTTCATTTTAAAAAGGACGAAAGGGTTGTAAAAATGCTTCTTTCTAGGAACTTCAGGTGTTAATTAACTGAACAGGCCGTATAATCATTTGTAAACCTGTTTCGATATAATTGTAAAGTTGAAACGCCTTTCATAAACGTTCAATTTAGGTATTATAAGGTACTATTTGATTTAGGTTTTAGTAGGTACGCTTAAAGGATAATTTTGCCAATTTAACTAATAAATGACCTAAATATGAGGGGCTGAGAATTTACCATAAAAATAAACTTTTTCTGATTATATTCAATATACGAAAGGTATACTAACTACCTTCGTTTAGATCCGGCCATGCTTTATAGCATTGCGTACTTTAACTAAGGACATAATAAGCTACCTATCGTGGTAATACTACGATGGTAGGAAAAGTGCTAAAAATACGTCAGCCCTTATATTGTTGTACCAGAACTCTGAAATCGACAATTAGTTCGCAATGGCTATAGTCTCAATAGGCATGCATTGAAATGTTTAGGAAGCTTTAGAACTGATATAATTGCGGCTATGGGTGGGGTAAAGATGTTACAAAAGATGAGTATTTGACCCCTATTTTAAATTTTACATATTTGAAGCAATGGGGGAGAAGGGTTTCAGTGCTATGGTTGGCAACTAAATGTCCTTCATCATGCAGTCATGCCGGAGTAAATTAGTTACGACGTATGAGGCTAAATATAGGCCGGAGAGAGGGGTTTGTATCTTAAATTGACACATTAGTTATTATACACAAACTTGTCGGAGACCACAGACAGCTGCTGGAGACCTGAATTCTGTACCAGATTTAAAAAAATAAGTATCAGTAGTTGATTTACATCCAGCCTAAGCTTGAAAGGAGGACAATCCCAGACACAGTAGGACGTATGGACTTTACCCATAGTGGTGAGCACTTATGTCCTCCGGAGGATTCGTTCTGCTGTCGGTCCTAGTTGTTATATTTAGATATCATTCGTTAATCTACCAAGCCTACCAATCTGCACTTGGCTAGCGTGATGGACTACGGATCGCACATTGTGACTATATACCTGAATTCAGTAGTAGAACAGTTATAGCTGGGTTGCAATGATGATTCGTTAAGTCTAATTGCTGTACTGGAGCATACTCCAGACCGCATCAGTGACGAGATCCGTGCCATTCCGATACCCGTGCTCAGTAGTGGGCCATCAATGGGTTAAACTCAAGTACCTGAATACAATTTGAACACCTGGCTATTTACCTACTTCTAAAATGTCAATGTGCAGAATATTGCATTGATTGCATAAACATGGAAGGAGTGCGTATACAATTACAGAGTGCACAAACAGTTTGAAGCCAGCGACGACATTCGATTCAATGCGAATGTGAACCGGCTTTTGTTCACGCGATGGACGCGTGACGCTGCGCGGTGCGGGGGGCGGTGTGCGGGGCGCGCGGCGCGGGGAGGGCGCACCACGCCGCTAGCATGCGTAGTACACGTGCTCATGGGCATTTATTGCTGAGCTGCTATTAAAATTGATTGAAAATATGTGTTCGAGTTATTAGGATATTTTTGTTCAGCAGATTTCTACCGCATCTGTGATTATAAACAGATATCTGATTTTTGGACCAAAAACCAACATGCGAGAAGGATTACAAAACGATGTAAGGTTAAGTATTTATAAGTACTATGTCTCTAAACCAAAATGTTAACCACAGATTTCTAGGTGAAACAAAATTTGAAGTAACTCCTGTAACATTTAAAAGCCTGCTCTACATATGTATGTATATCATAGTTGTTAGCCTTAACTAAGAAGGAAATTGTGTCGTAAAATACTGTCAGGCAACGTCACATCCTTTTGAATTACATAAATTTTCAATGTAACTAAAAAAATATGAAACACACATTGTTTTTCTTTAAGGACCCTGACATTAATGTGAAATTCAAAGTTACAACTTGAGTGTGTATCTAGATTAAAGATTTTTAATCTTGCACATCGCTTAGTACACGAATAAAGGCCTTTAACTGTAGTAAAAGACACAGTAAATAAAGATCAGTATGCTCATAATTTTAAGCATTGCAAGTACCTAATTTTAGTCACACAACAATAGAAAATAAAACCAAAAGAAAACAGGTATGTGTAGCTTTACTTGAACATTACGTAATATGGAGGTGTTCAGTTCAATTTGTGGGATGCTTAAAGTGTTTTCGTATCGGCGTACTTCCATTACTTTGACTATGGTAACCAGCAGGTGAGGTGCGGGGCGGCGAGGCGGGGCGTTGCCATTCGATCACAGCTGAACGGCGCTGCTCCAGCACACGGTGCAGTACAAGTTTGGCAGTAGAGGTGAACTTGGCTGCTCTGCCAATCTAATGGAACATCGTTCCTGCGAGCGAGTGTCGTTAGCAACCGTGTTACACAAGTCAAACATTCGCCTTCGACGCAACTGTCGCAAGCAACAGATCCTCCTGCTGCTATTATGTTGTTTAAACGGATCATCGAAGGAAAGTCGAGGTTGAACGCGGACGTCAAGGATGTAAAGTCTTCGGAGAAATGTTCTAGAAGGAAGTCGGAGTGCGATGGCTGTCTCGAACATTCCACGTAAGTCCAAACTCGCGTCGCCCTTAACTTGATACACCAAATTGAATCATATTTGATTTCAATGTTGTCGCTTGTTATGCACTGATAATGATATAATATTTATTTAAAAAGGTACTTTAATACGACAGCAATAAGGTTACATATTTTATAACCAAACAACCTTGTTAGTGGCACATACTCTGTGGCCAATATTTAAACATGAATGAAGTCGAAGTCAATATCGTAGATCAATACGGTACGATAGCTGACGTGCAGTCTTGTACTGTACGAGTACAACTTGACTGTACGAGTAGCTATAGATTTATTTACCCGAAGGTTTGTATATTAGACCTGAATCTAGTATTGTTTGATAAGTATGGATGGATTATTTACGGAACTTTATTCTATCTAATCCTCTGTTATAAGTATCTATCACAGAAAATATCGAATTCGAAGCGAAAATTAAGTAAATTTTCTCGTCTCAGCTTCCTGAATAAAAAAAGAACTCCCACACTAAAGCATCATATAAATTTTTCCCGACTTCAAAAAAGGAATGTAATTATGTTACCTCGGAACGTTTTTAATGAATTTGATAATTTTTTTCTGACGAGTAGTTTTGGAGTTATCGTTCCTTTTAATAGTTTTGTTTTTATTTTTAACCGCATAACTTTTGACTGGGTGGATTAATTTTAATAATTCTTTTTTTATATCAAAGGTAAGGTTTTTCCGTAGTTTCATAACACTAAGCGACATCCGATGGCTGGTTTTTGAGTTATTAGTTTTTATTGTTTTTTTTAATGCTCCTTCATAACTTTAAATTGGGTTAACCGATTTTGACGATTCTTCTTTTATTCAACAGCTAGTACTTGTCGGATTGCATGTTATTTTGAGCGACATCTGACGGTTAGTATTAGAGTTATCTTAAATAAGGCATATTTAACTGATTGCGACTACGTTGACAATGATAGTTTCAATGTATTACTTGTAGGACGCATTTGAAGTCGTTGTTTCTTAATGACAAAAATGATTTTAATGGTGAGGTTATCTTTAACATAATTGATGTCACAACAAGAACTGTAATAAAAATTGCAATTTTAAGTTTTAATTTTTATATGTAAGGAAGGCGACTTTCAGCACGCTATGCAGCTGACACGCACTGTGCACGGTACATGCGGGTACATCCCGCCCACAGCGGGCGTATTGTCACCTTAGTCGTAGGGTTCTACCTTTGAGTTTTAATATCATAATTGTATGTTGATACTTAAAATAGGTTAAATGCGTAGTGCCGTTTTTCTCATCAACAAACCGTCATATTACATGTTCAACACAATAACATCTTGGGCGGTGACAACTTTCACATGTCACAATACGCGTGTTTTATACAATAACGAAAAAAACCTAAAAGTTTGGTTTGAAGGTATTATTTTGACACTAAAATAGTTTATAACTTTTGTATGGATGAGAAAAACGGGATTATAGGGTAGATATTTGTTACTATTCCCACTTTAAAAGCAAATAAAATATAATGTGTCATTTATCTAAATAAACTTCCAACATAACATATCTAAATGATACTGACCCCTAAAAAGAAAGCAATACCGAAGTTTGTCTGTCTCTTTCGATTCACGAAGATGAAGAAAGAGAAAGGTAGCGACAAATTATTTCATTCGTTAAGCCAGGTTACCCACAATCCGTATGTCTTATTCCTTTGAAATTTTAATTTAATGCTAGGTTGAAAACTTCACGAAGACAGGAGGGATGAAGAAGAATCTAATAGATTTTTTAAAAATCTAATAAATATTTAGGATATTAGTACCAAATATAAAATATCAGTGGGATGTTAGCAAAACTCAACAGACATTGTTTTGAGCAAAACATTTGAATTCTCGGAGTAGTCAATTAGAAAAGGTAATAAGTATTCTAATTAAGAAAACAAATTATAAAGTATAATCGGTAATAATGTTTCTGCCATTAAGTTGAATTACAATGTTGTTAACAAAGCTGTAACTATTTTGGATAAAAAAATATGATTTACGCCATTTTATTACTACTTTTAGAAATTTCCTTAAAATACTGCATCATAGAACGTAGATTCTAGAACGTCGATTGTAGTTGCAGAACTACACAGGTTACATTTCCACCCCTTAGATGCCGGACCCTAAAAATGTACCTTAAACCGCTAAACATGTTATATTTACGTACAAACTATAGAGTACGGACAGTCTTTTTTCATTATGCCTCAAAATCATTGTATAATTAAAGTTCTATATAAGTTGTTAAATAATATCTATGTTACACCAATAATGTGGTGAATTAAAAAATCGAGATTTTGTTAATATTGCACTATTTAACTTTCGTCAACTGGCGCTCTCGTAAGCTGAGTAAAATAGATTATTCAAGTTGAACGTTTGAGGTCATGTTGAGGTGAAAGAAACGGCATATAGGTCGCTCACCCTGTCGATACTACTATTGGTAACGTCAATATTTATGAAAATCACTAAAAACTGAAAAACAACCTACCTAGTTTACACTGGGGGTCAATTATCGATTGTATGTCAAGAGATACTCCGGTAAGGATTATGTATACAATTGTATTTATCACCACGTTATCGAATAAAGGTGGGTACTTAAGGAAAATAAAAGTGTATATTTTCACAAACTATTTTTGCTCTTTAATGCCATAGGCAGGTTACTAAACGCTTTTCATCTGTAATATTTTAGTGTTATAGACGTTAACCCCCATGTTTAGTTCGAGTTATTTTAATTAATGTGATAGATATTTACATAAGAAAAATGTGAAGTCGAGACAAAATATCTATTTCGTCTTCGTCGTCGACTTCGTCTACGTTTGAGACAAACCAACAGCTTATTTAATAATTTTACATTCAAAGATCCCCTTGACCGAGATATTACAGTAATTAATAACAAATATTGCAAACATGAAAATAACAGTTTAATTAAGTACTTAAGACAACAAGATCTGGGTAACATATCAGTAAACAAACAAACAGGTTCCTGAGAAAATACATCATTGATATAAGTAGGATCTTTGCTCTTGGCAAGGCTGATATAAATGCTTGTTTAATAAATACATAGATAGTATTTGTTCTGGGGGCTCGTCCGTCCAATGTCTCAGTCTGATTAGTGACGACGACATGTAGATATTTGGGGTCAGCCAGCCAGAGGTCCAACAGATAACCTTCCCGTATGTAGCTCTTCATATAAAATATTTGTCCACGCAAATGTTCGTCAGTTCTCTGTTATTTTCATTCCCGACACGATGTTGGTCATTAAGATGTTTAAATTGTTAGTAAATTTTCAATTACTTAGTCAAAGTGTGTGAAGCTTGTCACTCATGTTAATGTGTTTTTCCAGTATTCTGGAGGAAATGACGAAGATGGTTTTACTTGGAGTGGTGCTATGGGCGGGAGTGACGTTTGGAAGTCACGTAGCTCCGTACCCCTTAAACTTGATTGTATCGTCAGGTAACATTTTTATAAATCCAATCAAATCTGCAACATCAAACATGGAATCATCTCTCCTTTCTGTTTTTCCTCTCTTCTGTTCTTTGTGCTATCAAAATAAGTCTTCTGAATATTCTATTTACGGAGTAAACCCTAAATATATTCTGTACCTATCTATCCAGTATCTTTGCGTTTGCCATTTAGTCGTTTATTGCATTTTTTTAAGCCTTACGCTTCTTAACAGATTTTATACGCTTGTAATTATTTACGCAATTAAATAATGATGTAAATTTTAAAACTCTGTTCCTTTACAGATATAATACACCCGCCTCCGATGTATGACTTCCCGTTTCCAAGCCCTCATATGTTAAAAAGGTTGCCGCCTGTTACTGCTGCTGACAAGAACAAGTCTGTAAACTTCAGCAAGTTCACGGTGGGAATGTTGGAACGATTAGAGGAAAATTTGGAGCTATCCGGAGTGACGCCCAAGCCGGGCTCTCCTGCCCGAGGTCTGGCAATACTGGGGCAACCGTCCAGCGCTGCCATGAAGTACGAGAAGTCGTCTATGATAATCACGAAAGCATCGCAGAACTTAGTTTGGACTAAGTGTACGAGGTAACTCGTTTCTTTAATTTCCGAAAACACTAAGCATTTTACTTCAAAAAGATTTAGTTTCGAAGAAAAGCCTTCCCATTTGAAGAGACAATGATTCAAGAGCAGGAGAATTTGGTAAAAGTGGAAGGATTGTACAAGTAAAATTATTGTTCTAGATATGGCTTGGCGAATGATGAGTGTGCGAGTTTTATAAGTACTTTGAACTTGCGTGAGAGCGAGTATGGGGGAGAGTGCGCGGCCTTGGAGCGTTTCACTTGTCGCACGAACAAGATGTCCTCTCGATACCGCACCTTCGACGGCTCCTGCAACAACCCCGTGCGGTCTTCTTGGGGCCAGGCTCTGACGGGCTACAAGCGTCTTCTGCATCCGAGATACGCTGATGGTATTGTAGAGGTAGTTATCAACGTCAACTATTTTAACCGATTTAAAAAATCATTCTTATTTTAACAGTGTATTTTTATTATTTAGCTTTTACTGGGTGTACAAATTATGATGATTCTTTATTATTTGAAAGCTTGTCACTTATTAATCCTATTTAAATTTGAACGACGTCAGATGAGTTATAAAGTTAACTATAATCTTGCTCTTTCTTCTTCTTTAATTACTTATACATATATGATGGTCTCTCACCTATGTTATTTATGCCGTTTGCTGTGGATATCAGAAGAGCTTTTCTTAGTTTTTTCTTCCGTCTTAGCCCCGTCATGCTGCAAACCACAAGCAATTGCCGTCCGGTCGGCTGGTGAGCACCACTGTGGCTGGCAACATGGACAGACCGGACGAGAAGAAGACGATTGCATTGGCTGTCTGGAGTCAGTTCGTTCATCACGACCTGGTCCACACTCCAGTGAGGAAAACTAGTAAGTTTCAAGCTATTTAATTGCAATATACATATTTTAAGAGTTGACACATGTGCACATGTTATATGCGGCGTTTGTGTGTTTTAACATAACGTTTTAAAATATTATCATGATTTCTTTACATCCTTTGTTATCGATATAAAAAAACTATAAAAAAAGTCTCTGTTGCTTGTTGTGCAATGACGTTTGTAATTATTATATATATAAATTGTGTTTTTTTTATTATCGGATTAGGGGTAGATATATTTTTGAATACGTCATAATTTTTTTTTAATTTTTCCCATAGTTCACACTGACCAGGCTATCCGGTGTTGTGATAACTCGGGTCTCGACCTGACTCCTCGGTATTTGCACCCCAGCTGCATGCCGATCTCAGTGTCGGACAAGGACCCCGTCTACAAGAACAAATATATGACTTGCATGGACTACACCAGGTCCGTTACGACGTACAGAGGAGACTGCACTTTTGGCGCTGCCGAACAGGTGAGATACCTTTACTAGTTCCCACCCGCGGCTACGCCCAAATTATGTGTCGATAAATAGTAGCCTATGTGTTATTCCACACTATAATACTTCTGTGCTAAAGTTAATTCACATTTGTTCGTTACTTTAGCGTGGACGAGTTACAAACATGGAACCAACCCCACAGATATACGTTTATTATATTAGTGGTGGGATTAACAAATCATATTTCGTTTGTTTTGTTTTTATTTTGCTAATGTTTCTAAACGAGTCAAGTCAAATTATATTAGTATAGCTGCCAATACTCTCATAATAATCTTTACCTAATACTATTCTATTTCGGTTCATTACTGTAGATTTTGTTCCGACAAATTGGTAATTGGTTCGACACATGATTCAGACGCCTACTTGTTTACAATAATAAGTGTACAATAGTAATAATAAGTGTGTAATTAAACTTGCAATATTTATCTGTGTCAGACTAAAATTAATGCCGCACTACATTGAAACAGTTAATAATATAAAATTATAAACAGGATGTAATGTCCGACCTAGATGAATTGGTTGAAGTTAATTTATTATTAGTTTTAATCAAGTATACTGTAGTTTAATATTGAATAAATTATATTGTTATATTAGCGTCTTTATGACACAAGTATTTTCAATTGATATGTATTGAATCAGAATATATCAATGCATATCACACAGTACGACAGTTCGTAGATGAATTTGACCGATTGGATATTGATGGAAAAAACCCACGTATGTTGTTGTCAAATTGTCTCGATGTTTAATACTCGTAGATATAAACGCATCGATACACATAATTGATTGCTGCCTGTACATGGCAGATTTTGTTAGAGAGTACTAGTAGGGGTTTTGATAAGAAAAAGACCTAAAAATAGTAATTTTTTTAAATTTTAATTTTTAAAATGTCAAGAATGG
>DWJZ01008906.1:0-11038 GCA_018249125.1 Asbolis capucinus
TTATATGACTTGTTATATTAGTATGTCAGTATATTTGTTTGTTACGGGTCAAATCTTGCAAGTTTAATTAGACCCACTTACTCTTATATTGTGAAACTGAAATTTTGCGTAAGCCTCCCTCCTGATAACAATGCATTTTTATGACAAGCACGACCTGATACGTCCAGGATTGGCTCCAGACAGGGGAACTCCCCAACGGTAAAATATATATTTAGTTATGGCATTGTTCGTGTTTTTTTGTATTACATTGACTGCGGACCGAAAATTACTCAGAAAAACTGAGAACTGCTTAGCTTAATTTTTTAATATATTTTGGTGTTCCCTACCGTGAAAGTTTAAAATCATACATATTTAATTTATTTTACTTTTATTTATAATCTATCGAAGGCATGGATGCTACTAGTCTTATAATAATTATGTATGTATATATGTTGACTTCAATTCATGAAGTAGGTAAAGTGTTAGTCGGTATGACGGAATAAATATCTAGAATGAAGCAGTGAAGCGAGTGTAGGGAACCTGGCGGCCTCGTGGCGGGTCCCGCGGTAACAATATGCGTGTACTTTGTTTACAAGTGCCAATTAATTCCAGTCACAAAGCTAATAAATTAACGCACGCGTCGCGTTATGACGCCAGATAGCGCTGACTGATGTCGACGTCGCGCCGCCCACAGCGGCCGGCCGCATGCCACAAGGAATCACTTTCATTTTTTGAAAAGTCATATTTTTGTAATGTAACGTATTTTATGTGAATTTAATTATTTATTTTGGGTAGATAATATTTAAGAGTAAAAATAAACAAATTTATGTTAGGCAATGGTTTTATATACAACAACAAAAACCTTGTAATATACACCAATAACATAAACCAGGAACATAACACATTTGCAAGATATAAAGTACGCAAAAGTCGGCCTTATCGGTAAAGAAGCGATTTCTTCCAGGCAACCGACACCTACTACTCGTACATATTACAACAATAACAATGATACGAATCATTCAATTGACGGCGACTCGCCCCAAACTAAGTTGTGTAAAAAATGTGACGGATAATGTGCAGATAAAGACTGGAGTCATAGTTGCTTGCGGCAAACACAAGCGGGCAATAACAAGTGAACCAGGTATACTTGTATAAGAGACACTATTGTAATGAATAGTTTAATAATATTGATGATTCGCGGCGACGGCGGCCTCCCGGGCAAACAAGACTATCAAATGTTAAGACGAGTGCGCGCGGGGCTCCCTCCCGCATCCCTCCTCGGTTAACTAAAGTACTGGTATTCGACTGTTTGTTCTGAACTCACATAAATCGTGTCGCGAAAACATTAGCGTTATTCCACTTTACTTACCTTCATAGCTACATTGAATGAGAGCGGACTTAGCACATTCAATATTTTAATTTGTTGTAAGTCGACAGCAGCCCCGACAGCAGCCCCGACAGCAGCCCAGCGAGCAGACGAGCTGCTTCTCATGTCAGGTCATCTCACGCACTCCCTGCTATCCACATTTTTTTGAAATCCACAGATTAATAAAGAGGAAAAGGAACTCCTCAGTTCGACTTTGAATAGGAATAAGTCGAACTGTAATCTATATACATATATTCCATAAAGTCGTGTTACTTTCACCACTTATAACTCAAAAACGGCTGGATCGATTGTTGTGTGTTTGGATTTGTGATCATCCGGGGAGGACTAACATTTAATAAAATATTATATTTATTTATAAAAATGGGTACGTGTATTTATGTACGCGCGCGAGAAGTTTTACTTCTTTGGCATCATTAAAAATTTAATAATAAACCAGATAATTGAATTTAAACGTATTTTTTTTTTTAAATATTCATTATTTTCTTAATGGAATGTTCACTTTTTATTTCGGACAAAGCATTTTTATAAAATTGTTTATTTATTATAGAAATGTTTATAATTTTCTAAATTGAATATTTAATAATTCCTGATAAATTTAAAAAATGTAAATTAGTAACTTAATAATATTTACTATTTATTATAATAAACAATAATATTTTAATTAATAATAAATTTTAATATAAGTCGATAAATAATACGTAGATACGGACAGTTAACCTCAGTCATAAGGGAGCACTTGAAAAAGAATATGAGCACAATATGTTTCGCTACGTTAAGTTGTCATACAATATAACGCCATCTGTGCACACTACGGCGAATCACATTGCTTACCAGACAAGTTGAATATTGATTATAGAAACGGTTCGCAGGCTTACCACTAGATGGTTGTTATTCGGTTTCTGAATCACGATAACGAATGTTCTGCAGAGTGTACATAAGTAAGACGGCATACGTACAATCTGAGCCTCGTCTCTCCAAGGGAGGTCGCATCCGAAGGAGGTTTTGAGGCAGTACGGCAAAAGCCATCCTCATGTGGTGGTAAGTTGATAGGTATCTAGATTCTATCGTGAGTCGCACACAACCAACTCTTCGTCGGCTGCTTGATTTGCATGAGAAAATAATAAGATAAGAAAATAATAATAATTTTATTAAGAGAATTAGCGCAAATGATGTCTCCTGTTTACATCGACACATGCTTCTATGTAGTTCGTAGTATTATTTCAAGACTTAATGAGCGACTAGTGGGCGGCTTTATGTTAGTTCTGCGTGGCGGATGCGCGCGCATCTTAATATTTCACTCTCGTAACGCGCCTGAAGAAGTATAACTTCAAACAAACGTTATTACAATATTATGTTCCCGTACAAACAGTCCGTAATGTCAAATAGGATTCGATCGCAAATTAGATATGAAGTAAGGAAGAATGCTTATTCAATTATGTGACATTCAGTACACTTTACATTACTTTATAAACAATGATTCCTTTTTATAAAGCTGCATATACTCGTATACTTCAATTAACAAAGTTTTTTGAACCAACCATTAGAATCTTTCTAATAAAATGTCAGAACGCACCATTAGCATTTGATTTGATAGTAAACAAATAATAATGTCATTTATTTTATTTGTCAAATGTATAAAAGTACGCATCCAGGAAGAAACTGTCACTGCGGGTTTATAGTAGAGAATAGAACGCAGATTTTATATATTTTGAGTTTTTATCTCCGAAATGAATGATATAATTTGATTTATGTTATTTTTAAAATACGCTCATTATTCAATCTATATGTACACAGTCCAAATATGAACAATTTTGTAACTTATTAAAGAAACAATTTCAGAACGGAGGATTCGCGGGAACGGCTCGTCCAATACATCTTAATGTATCGAGCAGAGCAGCACAACACGAGCGCGCTACGCCGCGGGGCGCGCTACGTGCTACGTGCTACGTGCTACGTGTTATCATAACATAAACCGACTTCAGATGCCTCCGACACGTAATACAATGACACTGTCGTTGTCAATATAGTCGCAACCAGTTAATACTCAGTATTAAACATAACTCAAACATTAACCGTGAGATGTCGTTCAAAATTACATGCAATTATCTGAGGAGTATAAGTTGGGAACAAAAACATAATTATAAAAATCGTAATACCCAATATAAAGTCAATATGAATATGAACAAAAAAAAGATAACTCAAAAACCACTCGTCCAGTGTGGCTCAAAGTGTCATGAACATACGGCAAAAGTATCATCTTTAAATAAAAAAAAAGAATCATTAAAATCGGCACACCCAATAAAAAGTTATGAGGTAAAAATATCAAAAGTAGGAACAACTCCAAAAGTACTCGTCAAATGTCGATCAAAATCAAATGGGACCACAGGACCAGTACCAGCTTTTGACCAAAAAAATAATTTAAAATGGATCCACTAGGATAAAAAGAAAGAAAGAAAAACATTTATTTTGAAGAATCATGAATTGTACAAACATAGGATCTAAATACTACTAGTAAAACACAACTGACACTAGGCACCTCCGCAAAGGTCCAGTAGTCGGCCGCACCGCCTGGCAGCGGCTGCTGGCGGGCTGGGCCGCGGTCAGACTAATTATTACAAGCATTAATATGATGGTTCTAAACATGATTCATTTGCACTCGGTGAGCTTGAGGCGAGACACAGAAGACGACGTCAGAATGAACTACGTCTACATTTACCCTAACACTTATAAATAATGTAAATAATAATAACGGAAAAAATATTATTTGTTTATAGTAAATGTTATTATTTCAGTGTTGCGATATTAATTCTGGTTTGGGTACCAAGACACGGGGACGAGTTACGAACAGGCCGAACTCAGTAACGTGGAATAGTGAAGTTGGAAATAACTGATTATATTAAATAAATAGTGCAGCATGGTGGTCAAAACAAATAATAGTAATGATAGTAATGACGCCTGACCGCCGACAACTGGATGAAGTGTCTAGTACAAATTAAATTAATTAATAGTGATAAATGAATAAAAAGTTAATTAAAGTAATGTTACAACTTAAAGTATATGCCTTCATTTTGCCGTTGTTCATTAATTAGAAGAGTTTTATATATAATCCTGAAACTATCTATGGAACTATAGCACACAAAGGAGGCGGAAGATAGTTCCAGCACTTTGAAGCGGTGTACTTAAGGCTTCCCCTGAGTGCTGGCGTGCGGGCCCGAGGATGACGTGGCTGGCGGATGCTGCGACCGCTGTGGTCGCTAGCCCCGGCTCCTTTATATGTACTAGTTATGTACTACGCGCGCCTACAGGCAGGCAAGCCGACTTAGGAAATGCTAAACTTTTGAACCTATCTTAAACCTTAAAAACCTTAAGTATTTAGGATATTATAATGAACGTGTACTTGAAGGAAAAATAAATAGGTTGTATAGAGCGACCTCCGGCCGGAGGTACTGCTGTATGACCTCATTCAGGGTACAGCCAGACATGGTTTTGTGATCCCCTTTTCATGATGGGTGCGCTGTCACAGTGACGAGTGGCAGTAGCCGCTTGCCGGCAGGTGGCGCGGCCTCATGCAGTTTTAGGCGGCATATATGGTAGGCGTGTGTTTTGACTGACGTACTGCGCACTGTCTTCTCGCGCCTGGAGCGTCCTCCAGCAGACGGGGAGCGGTGTCGGCGGCTCCAGCAGAAAGGTCTGCGACCAACCAGGGTTGCAACTTTTTATGAAGCCCTGACTTAACGATCGCCATTTGACTATAAGAACCGGAATCAATGGCTGTGCGTGCCCTCCGACGCACGAAACCGCACATAAAACTTGCCACGTGCGGTCGCCGTTCTCCTACTGACGGCCCCCGCCGTTGCTTAACTTTACTGATCAATGACGATCGACATGGGCCGCCCGGTAATGGAAGCTTTAAATAATTGTAGGTCATGGTGAAGGTTAGTAATAAATATGAATGAAACTCCATGTAGGAAAGAACACATTTATTAATCTGTGGTGCGGCGCCGGCGAACACTACTTTCTTTGTTCTGCTCGCTGTAACATCCAGCTATATACACAAGTACTCGGACATTATATATAATTAGTTTCATAGCATACGTAAACAAAACCAGAGTCACCTTCAAATTATACCACTCGCCACGTTTTATCGTAAAATCATAATTATGTAATTTAATTGAATACATTGCATTTTAAAAATTAAATTCATAAAATTATTTGACGAACTTTTCGACATCAACAGACGTACTAACAATGTGACGTCCTCTGTGTATGTATTTTGTACACACTACCAATACATTAGGTACAACTTTAAGTATGTTACAAATTGAATGATTTTCAAAACTTGTCCTAAATTATTTCTACTTAAAATAATTATATACTTTACTATAAATACCTGTTTCAAAGTTATACTATATACATATATTTACACAATTAAACGACTAAGGTTTTACTTGAATAGGGTACTAGTACAGTCACTCGGCGTCTCATGGAATATGACAATATTATTTATATTGTACAATTACTATTTTCAGTAAAAGTTTTGTATTAAATGCTTCTCTTTATCTTAAAATAAACTAATAATTTATACATTAAATGACATATAAATGTCACTTTGCAAGAGAACGTATTTAATCATTACAAAAACACGGCGACGAGGTTGACGCTGAAACAGACGAACAGGGACAGAACATTACATGTGACACGTTACTGCGACAGAGCGGGACGCGCCGCGACACGCTGGACCAACCGCTGTACAAGCAACTAGGACACTATAATAAGCTAGCACATGCGTACGTCAGCGGGACACTGCATGTTTACAATATTTACAGGCGCTGCGGCCATCCTCGTCCCCGACACTACGACACATTGTTACAACACCGCTATACCAAATAGTGATAAATCAACTATTACGTACTATATTCTGAGATAATATTTTGATATTTATACATACATTTTGACTTAACGAAATATAGTTCGCTATGTTGAATTAATAACCAAATGAAACTTCTAATATCACTCGTAGTGGATAAGGACGGCCGACTCTCGAGATATTATTTACAGATTATTGGTGTACTGCACGTTACGTCAGTAGACCTCAGGGTGACGAGAGGGCTCGTTGGCCTACTTGTGACTATTCTGCTGACGATAACCAGGAAGTAAAGGAACAGCTTCCACGGGGTCCGCAACAGATCGGTGACTGGTATGTCTTAACAGAATGTCACGCTGTAGACTGAGTATATGTATATATGTTATGAGGCGAGAACTCGCAAACAAATGATATAAAGATAGGTAAACTACAACCAACTTTACAGACTTTTTAGATCTCATCATATGTACATATGAATGGATCCCAAGGAAGCCATACTTTCAGCGCTTCAACGTGAACAAGAAAATATGAATTTCGTCAAGTGTGCCGTTGGGTCAGGGAGCCCGGTAGTGTGCAGTGTGCTGTGTGCAGTGTGCTGTGTGCAGTGTGCTGTGTGCAGTGTGCTGTGGCAGGGCCCAGTGCTGTGGCAGGGCCCAGTGCTGTGGCAGGGCCCAGTGCTGTGCAACGACTATTACAAGCTCGTTTATATGGTCAGTCTTTTCATTTTACTACTGACTATTATGTTCACTTGCATTTTACATTTGCTATTTTTTATAAACGTTTGCCAGTTTTATTATATATCTTCTCCATTCTTCCTCTTTCTCCACAAGTTTTACTCTACCTTTGTATCAAGCTTCATCAAAATCAGTTCAGTAGCTTAGGCGTGACACAGTACCAACTGACAGAAGAGGAGTTAGTTTTGCATGTATAATATTGGTAAGAATTTTCGTGTGCATGAAATTATTCCAATTTCGTCACAATGTAATTAAAGGTGATAAAAATGTATACATCATTAAAACATTAAATGAACTTGTTAAATAGGAAAGCCCTCTCGTATGGCACTTTCAATAACTCTATATATACAATAACCCTAGGCGCTATCCATCCTACCTGCAACTAATACAACTGTTTATTACAAGTCCAATTAAATTTATACCTAAGAATATTCTGTTTCATTTAGATGTCGAGAAGTACATAACTTGAAGCGCTGACTACACGAACGCAGACAATGTGTATTTGTAAACAACAATCATTTATTACGAACTCCATTAAAAACGAGAAATGTCTCATTGTAACCCAAATCTGTTTATTACAAACCGAAAATCATTGTAATGGGAATGATCAAGTTCATGGAGACTGTACGCCTTGTTCTACATGTAGCAGGTCTCTTAGAATAAAATAATATACAAACTGTAAAATGTTATATGTACAACATGTAATTCTGTCTTCTTCCATACATTTTCATCCACTGCCTAATAAATGTATATTATTCTGTTCACTGTTTACACTAGAAGTTGCAATAAATATTCTTATTAATATACAATCCATGCAGCCAGTCGGAGTAACTACTACCTGAGATTTAACGACAAACTAATATTTTAATGAGAGACTCGACGGTTTATTCTGCTTAATCATTGCCTGCAGACGTTGAATGGCGGACAATGTACACCGGTACATGTATAACCGTATACAAAGTCCACCGCCAGACAGCTCGTCTGTTCAAATGTCGGTTGTTTTTAATAAGCTCATAGTCTCAGTTCAAGTTACCCAAATTAATTGCATTCTTACTGCATCTAATATTAAACCATCTGTAGTCCTTTGCTGAGGCTTTCAACGTGCTCCTTCGCCTTCATGCGGAGAGCGGCGATGGAGGAGGAGCGCGGGTCGGGGGGCGCGGGCGCGGGGGCGGCCGGCGCGGGGGGTGTCAGGTAACTGGGATACCCTGACGGTGGGTGGCTGAGGAAACCTGGGGACGAAGATTATCCTTCTCAGTTGAAAGCGTTCCCTGTACAACATGCGGGTTTTGAATAATAAAGGAGAGACAAAGCAATGTGTCTACTGCTGATCATTTGCTATCAGATGGCTCGTGGGATCGGTTGCCAGCTGCAAGTCCGTTTGCTGCTACAACACAACAGCTACGCCAAGTGCCGTACAGGCACCATATTTTTCGGATATTTCCCTAAGGAAAATGTTTATATTCAAATTCTTTATAGCTCAGAATGCGACAAAGGAGGGAGAACCCTAGCTAAGCTAAGCCGTATGATTATAATAAACAATATCGTATTTGAGTTACTAAGATAAAATATTATTATGAATTGCGGTATTACGTCATCAATCCTGTCCAGGTTTACAACCATTTGTTTGGCATACAATTACAAGAGAGTGAAGTGAGGTTTTATACCAGGTAGCGCGGTGAGCAAGGGAGGCGCCAGCCAGGGGTCGACGGGTAGCCCCAGGCCGGACAGCCGCGGCACGGGCGCGCAGCCGTACTCCGACAGCCCCAGCCGAGCCGCCTCCATCTTCTCCTGGCGCCGCCACTTGGCACGCCGGTTCTGGAACCACACCTGGAAGGGAGAACGGATTTGTGTAACACTAATCTAGAAGATTCTACAGTTAATACGACTAAAGGTGAAACCTGAAGAGAAATAAGATTTCCTTGGAGAGTAAAGTCCAGACTTCCTCGGCAGTAATAATATACGTTGATTCCCGTAAACAATATCCTTAATTGCTTAATTTGATAATAATTAAAAATAAATTAAAAAAGCAGTGACTACATTTAGTTTTTACAACCTGTAAACCGAAGTAGCATAACATAAAATAACCGTAAATGACATAATGACGACAGTTACCAAGGTTAAAGATGTCGTGAGCAGAGCGGCGTCAAACTACCCCAGTAGCAACGGTCTGGATGGCGAACACCCGAACATTTACAAACAATGGTCGTTTACGAATTAACAATACGAAAACTGTCTGGTACCGAGTCGGCCGTAATTGATGCGCCGCCATTTATTACAGCATCAAACTTTATAGCCCTCACCGGCTTTAAACGGCGGAGCTCGCGGACATAAATCAGCCGACACACGTCACTAAACAGGTCGAGGCAGACGAAACAAAACCAAACTTTGAATGCATGGAACGAGCTCAATCATATAGCATCAGCGTGCCATCCACCGCCGCTGCCGTCGTCGCCGCCTCTCCAACCTTGTCGCCCCGAGTTACAGTTCAATTCGCGGCGGCGCGGCGGCGGTGGCTCACGTGTGCTATGAATTTGGTGTCAAATGGTGGTGTGAAATGATATATTCCGGGGGAATTGGGTAAAAATACGCGGTGATCGCGTGCCGGATCACGTCGTGTGCAGACCAGACCGGGACATGCGACGGCTGATGGCTTGCCGTCGAGCGTATTAGATATGTCGCCTGGAGGAGCGACAGGAAATTCGATTATGTTTGTGAGTATACTCTTGAAAGAAGAAGTGGCCCTGGTTTTTAAAGGCATAGACATCGACCATGCACGTCAGAGACAACAAATGAGAGACAATACATTCTCTTTTGCGTACGAAGAACAAGAAGGCTGCAACTGGAATTATGCAATAAAAATTAACTTTATATGACTTTATATGAAATTAAATGTATTTATTTCGTCTTAGGAACCAAAAAGCTCACTTAAAAAAAGTCAAAATTTAACAGTAAAAAGTCTCTACGTCAAATATGAATTTAATAACAAAATATATATATTAGACAAAACAAATCTATGAAATAGAACCTGTTCCTATGTCTAACAGTTGAATTATAGCAGTCTTAAACCACAATTTTTTTTGTATAGTGTTAAGAAATATTTGGAAGACAAATAATGTTAATTCATTTAAATAATTTCAATTTTTAGTCATGAATTAATTGACTAATATACATATTATTCATCAGTACTGTTTTGATTTTAACATTGTTCTTTTGACAAATTGACTCGATTTGTATAATTAATTGATTCTTTTTATTTTAAATTCCTTGGATTAAATACATATAACTATGCTATAATATATTTGCACTGTATTGTTGCAATCCTTATGTAATGCAAATAAAGATTGATATATTGATATTGGTAGTGTGAACCGGAGCTGTCGTCGGTCTTGTTTCTGTAGCAGGACCAGCAGCTAGCCAGGAGGCTCTCAAATATTAAAAACTCAATAAAGTAATTACGACCGATGTTTATAATTTAAATAATAATATGTTTCTAATGCGATGGGGATTAATTCGATGAGATGTGCTGCAGTGCATTGACAGGTACAAATGTCTGGAGACGGTGGCGACACCTGGCGGCGGCGGCACGCGACGTGAGATATGGTGTCGGGCGGCGGCGGCACGGGCCGCCGGGGGCTCCCGGCCCGCTCGATGCGTTCTACTGCATTTTTATGTTTAAAAGATATAGTATAAGCAGATGATCAAAACACGATTCCGATCAACATTTTGATAGGGAAATTTGGATTGTTTCGGTCCATTTGTCACCGTGAACTTTGACATTATTTTATAAGATAAAATTAAGTTATTAAAGTAGTAAGTAGGTGCGATCTGTAGCTGGGAGTTCGAAAAAATACCTTGTTAGGGAGTTTTTTGTCGACTTTTCTCGTAAGAGGAAATTAAGTAGAAGGTAACACATACAACTATGTATGTTGAACGTAATATCTTTATTTCTTATCAACAGCCAATTTATATATATATATATATATATATATATATATCGTCGGCTTACTGCAAGAAGTCATTAATGGCAAAAAATCACTAAGTACAGTTTGTTACACCAATGAACTCGTCTCG
>DWJZ01008907.1:0-11038 GCA_018249125.1 Asbolis capucinus
TAAGAATTTAAAAGTCACTCGCTATAACGGTGAAGGAAAACATCGTGAGGAAACCTACATGCCGGTAGGTTTGCAAAATTCAAAAGTCTGTAAAGTCTGCCATTCCGCAGGTGGCCAGCGTAGTGGACTACGGCCTTAACCTACACATTTAGAGAAGAGACCCGTACTCAATAGTGGGCCGTGATGGGTTGAGACGATGTTTAAAAAATCCATTATAAAGTCTGTAAACACAATACCTATCTGTCATCGGCTTTATATTACTATGTGTTATTTTTTCACGCCAAAATAATTAACCGATCTTGATAAAACTTAGGACAGTGTTAGAATAAAAGTTGAAGATAAATAAACATAGGAAAATTTTGATTTTTTATTTTTGCGAAAAAGGCAATTGGGATCTTCAATATAGAAGACAAGCATAACTTGTATTCATGCGCTAGACGTGGTGTTTATTATGTAAGTGAGGTAGATTTAGACAAAACTCGGCATTAATGTTGTTTAGAACCCAATAATGGTTATAGAATACGTTTTATCCCAGGAAATGACTCAGTTCCCGCAGGATAACAGGTTAAAATTACTATGGCAACTCCGAAACCAATGGAACAATTTAGACGAAATTTAGCCTGTTTGTAGCTAAGGTACGGACAATGGGCGTAGGATACTTTTTATCCGAGAAAATTACTTTGTTCCTGAAGGATGATACATTAAGACCACTCGAAAATTCTTCTTCCGACCCGAAGCGAAGCGAGGGCAATTTCTTATATGTCATAATAGCACACGTGAAGTTTCTTTTCTAAACAAGCAGCTTACAAAAATTTTCGAATTCTCATAGTTATGAAACATACTAAATAATCAAACACAATTTATTAAACACATTTCCATCGCCATTAACTCTAACCGAGAAATATTTAAACTAGCCAGCGGCAAGCATTACATCAGATAAGAGGCACAAGAACAATATGCTCGCATCGTCCGACTCCACATTCCGGCGAAACGAGGTCCATGGCGTGACAATATATAAAAATCAGATATGCAGTATTGAACTCAACACAAACGTGTTGAATCCTATTAGCTTATTTCTTTTTGGACGGTGGTCCATATGTCAACATGTCTATCTGCATGCGCCATCGCATTTTAACAATGCTTCTTTAAAATAAACGACTCTCGAGCGCCTTCGGACTGTGGCGAATGGAATGAGAAATTTGAGCATATAAATCATAAGTTCATAGCTGTACGAAACTATGACAATAGATCCATATCACATATGAATTTAACCAGCGAAAGTGTATACAAATTATTCGAATGTAGATGATGCTGTAGTTGGTGAGATAAACGTGAAAACATTTTGTAGCGTATATCATCGACCGATCAAATAAAAGCAATGTAAAAATGAACTAAACACAACGAGGCGTGTATTAAGTTTAATGTAGGCAGTACATTTGTTGATTACACGCAGAAATGCTTCAAGTATCCAATAACAACTAAAACTAGTCAAAAGTTATTTTCAAATACATAAAAATCCAGTGTCAATCCAGGAGCGTCCAATACGTAGATCGCACACGACGGCGCACGCGAAGACAGCATCAAGATAGCGAACGGGCGAGGCGGCACCGCATTTGCTGGGCAGCCGCCGCGCCGGCCGCTGCACTGGCGCCAACGCTCCTGTTAACCCGACTGCTCAATATACACACGAAAAACAAAACAATCCGCAGGTCCGATCGCTAACGAAAAAAGCAAGGACACGTAATACCGGTCCCGATACAATAGGAACCTCCGCTCCGGACGGTCATTTATTTGTTGTGTATGAATTGAGTTTTATATATGATATTGAGTAAGTGTAACGAGAGCTGGTGTTGAATTTTTGAAGAAAATAATAATATACTGTATACATTTTTACTATCACCTACTGAACATGAAACGGAGAGCTTCAAAAACCACTACTTTCTTAAGTTTTAACGGACTTTTTATTTAATTTTTTAAAGAAAGGTAGTCCATCAACACCGAAATTAATAATTGAATTATTTAATTAAATTGAATGTTAACATATATAACAGAATAAAATGCGTCTTAAATACGCAGTAACACAAAAAATACGAAGAAATACAAAAACAGACAAACCATTGTCACTTCAGTAAAAAAAATTATCAGCCATAATGCTCAAAAAACTGAAAGACGTTAAGCATTTTAAGAATCGAACGAGACTCAGTCTTCGAATCTTCACGTCTAATTCTTCCACAGAATGCGATCAAAAATTAACCGGTGCCAATGGAAGTCGGTTAGCTCGTTTAAATTCTTCAGAACAGGACGAGGTGGGAAATGGCTGGCGAGAAAAACGAGTCGCGTAAACACAAAAATGCTGAGAGGCCGAAGAGCAAACCCGTGTTGGAATGTCTTCGGCCACACCGAGCTCGGCGGGAATTAAGGAGACACGTCCTTATTAAGTACTCGCCTTTGAGGGCGCGCCGCCGAACCGCATTTCCATATAGGACGGTCGGGACACATTCTATTATGGTCCATACACCTACCTTATTGTAGTTGGAAAGTTTAATGAGGTTTATCGATTGTAGTTTCTGAAAATGTATCTGTGCTCGAATTAATACCTTTAAAAGGTTCGAAAGTTAACATTGCAATAGCAACAGCATTGCTGTTTTGCCTAGATGCAAATATTTTACTCAGAATAGGTGCGACGTCAATATTAATCGAGGCTAAAATTCCTTCTCTTTCACATTTCAATTCAATATCAAAATCGTTTAGTATCAAAGCCAAAACAAGCCAGAGTACATTTTGTTATGAGACTGGATAGCGTGAAAACGGCGAACCTTACGAAATCGAGCGCATTAGAACACTCGCAGCCGGCGATCCAGTAGATACCATTAATTTCATTGTGGACCAGAAATAGCTGCGTTACAAAATCCGTTGTTATCCGAACACGGCACATAAACGAAAGACTTAAAAGGATCTGTCCGAAAATGGAATCCAAGTAAACAGGGCATTTCCGTGCACATGTAGTTGTTCTCGGAACGGATAAATTCCAATCTTCAGCTTCCTATTTGGAACTTACCATGTTTTATCATTCGACTTCCATCAGGGGAAGTTTCTATTCAACGCAATTAATGGAATTCATATGTCCGCGCAGCATTTTTTGCATAATTGATCATTTACAATGCCTTAGTTCGATGTATACATTGGAACCGAGTTATTTTCAACATAAATAAGAGCAATACGACAGAAACATCCGCCTTTCAATGAAGAGTGTTATAATAAGCACCTATTCACCTCGATATGATTTATACAACTGGGAGTGAGGGGCGAGTCGACCCAGCATCGTTAATAGCAGAGTTTTATGAAAGATCAATAAAAATATCGAGAAGACTATAATAAATCCAGCGGCTTTCAAGAGCACAATGCCAGCGCACAGAATCACAAACGCTTCATATATTTTATAGTCAAGACCGTCATTCAAATCGAATTACAGGATTTGGGATTTTATCGTGGAACGTGAGTTAGTGCTTGTGCCTTCGTGGTTTTTATTTCTCGTGTCGCCTTTTGTGATTCGTCTCAGATTTTTTATTTCTCAGAATACAGGTGTAAATGTTGTTTTTTTGGTGGCGGGGATAATTCGATGCGAATTTCGCACTTCCCGCGGCGAAGAGGACCAAAAACGCGTCGTCCGGAGAAATTGTATAATACATAAGTTCGCATTAACGAGCCAAATAGCGGAGTGAACTGTGTTGTGCTCGCGATGCGTTAGAACACGAAACTTTATTTTATTTTCATAGTCTGTGCCAACAAGTAGTGCTATAGATATATATTTTAAATATGGAAATTAAGTGAATGAAGCGCAACTAAAGGTAAGTTCAGCCGGGTCCCTGATTGATGCAAATGGGTCGAAATATCGGCGGGAAAAACATATATCATGAGTACACCCACCCGTAACATAGCATAATGTAGATAGTCCACGATGAATCTAGTCTAATTTCGCATAGTAGTAGAAAACATATTAAGTATTAAAAAATATTAATAAACATATTTTATTATCTTTTAAAATATGTATATACATATATGAATATGTGTTTGTTGCATATGACATTAAAAATTAAAAAATATATTTTTAAGTCGACTCCACGGCACTCCACTCCCGTTGGTCGGCTTTCGCCGGCACAAAAGTGCAATTTTGTGTGTAGCCCGACAGGACAATGGCGAGCCGATTTATTGAACGTGTCCCGTAGCGCCCCAGCTCTTGTTCAGACAGCTTTCAACTAAGGAACTACATGCATTTAGTTTACGAAGTATCGGCACAACACTAGGTTCGAGCTGTTAAAGAATCCGCTCGTTCTTTTATTTAGTTTTTTTTTATTCTATAAATTAGTGCTTGACCGCAATCCTTCCATGGTAAGCAGCGATGCAGTCTTACACGGTAAAGCGCACTAAATTAGCAAAAGCCTATTTACTCTTAACTCGAAGAAACATTGTAGTCGAACGGGAACACCGATTTTTTTTTGTTTCAAAATATAATATTTAGGATAGTTTAGCTTAAATGATTTAACGTTGACAAGGTGTGAGATAAAATTAGAAATCAATATTTGTTTAGTCAAAGTTGAGTTTTACATATTTTTTTTACCATACATAAGTTAACCCACCTTTCGAAAGTCAAACTACGCATGTGGCGCCGTACATTTGATAATCTCATCATCTGTCTTTTTATCATTAATTATTTAAGCATTAACATGTTTTCTTTCTCCTGTGTTTTTTTTTATGAAAGTAATTGAAGAGAAAAGAAGAGAAGATAAGAGAAAAGTATCTATATTTCGTAAAATCTGACTCAAATATTCTGCTGCAATGTTGAACAAAGCAGCAACAATGTTCCGTATACAACTTACTCCATATCTATGAAGACAGCACTTCAATAATAACTAATAACGCTAAATTAAGTGTTTAACTAAATCGGTGACTGGTAGAACGGGACAGTGAAGTATTAGTCGAGAATTAATTCAAATTACAGCTGGTCTTGCGGCGTGCGGCTGGGGCACAGCCTCTTGCGGCGTGCGGCTGGGGTAAAGCGTCATGCGGCGTGCGGCTGGGGCACAGCCTCTTGTGGCGTGCGGCTGGGGTACGGCGTCATGTGGCATACGGTTAGGATATAGCGTCTTACAGCTGGGATACAAAGTCTTGCGCCGTGCGGCCCTAGCCTCATGTCGCATCATGCAACGTGTGACTGTCTTGAATAATTCATCGAAAAACCAAATGGAATGATTAGAAGACAATCTTCATATACCCCTACAAATCGGGTTTTCAATCACACCGAAAATATGGATAAGATAAATTAAATCTCAAGCACAGACGAGAAATGTTATACCGAACTAAATTATACGCTGTTTCTCTGAACCACACACACAATCAATGGAAAAGATCGAGGTTTGTACCGCACATTTCATTCTTAACATCAGACCTCACCATAATCCTTACTAATGTTGTCTTTTAGCGCCTAAACTACCGAAACAAATTTGATGAAACTTAGTAAAAAGTTAGAACAGAACTTGACGAAAACCAACGGCACTTTTTTCGCGTAAATAAAGCTTACAGATGTTTGAATTGGGTATGAAAATGTGCATGGAAGTTCTTAATTAACGAAGGTACAAATACACTAAATACGTGCAATGTAAGTGACGTTGACTATGGGGGAGTGTCGAAGCTAGTCTTCTATATTTTCATGAAAAAGAGACGTCTCCAAGGTATTTCTGGATCTGGTGCCAATCGCAAAACGCAGCCGCTAGCCGCACCAAGTCTACTATGAATAAACAAGAGACCTTCGACGGCATAATCATACGATCCGATTACATATTCAAATATATTTGCAGTTGGCACATAAATATTACCCGGACGGGGCTGCAAACTAATACAGCGTTAAATATGCACCCAGTTTGGGCGTGGGACTGCATACTGGGCCGTTTGCAACGACACTGATCTCAGATAGCGCTGACTGACACACCTGGCATGGAGCTGCGATGGCATTTGCTGTACATACCAAACAGGATAGATTAACCGCTTCAGAATAACTATTGGATAACTCATAGGACCAATGTAGACTCGTGCCTTAATGTTAATAAAATAGAAATAGTAAAGGACTAATTGCCGCTCTTTGAGTCGTTAGTAAGTAGTTCCGTAGACTTCATAGTAAAAAATCTCCATACAAAATTTGTACTTAAAAGCGATTTATTAACCCTTAACGATAATGAGTGCGACAGTAAGTATCTATAACGAACATCATAGAACTCAGTAACAAGTTAATAAACGCAAGTTCTTAGATGGCCGTATATTCGAATACTTACAAGGTTTATTAAAAATATTCTAAAACACAAGCTTTACTTATATGTAGATCCTTAGTACAAATATACACACGAAATTACATATTTGTACTGATAACCGTTTTGGAGTTCCCTTGTCTGGAGCCAATCAGGAACGCAGTATCAGAACACACTTGTCATAAAAATGCATTGACATTGAGATGAAAACTTTATGCAAAATTTTAGCTCCGTAGTGTAAGAGGAAGGAGGAGTAAGTCCACTTCGGATATAGTTTAACTTGCAAGATTTGACCCGTAACAAACAAATAAACTAACATAGTAATACACAAACATACATGGCAAGTTAAATAAAAGCTTGTAAAAACCCACACAAACGCATAGCACATCGATTTTAAGAATGTGAAACATAAAATAAACATTTGGTACTTACACCCAAAATATAGCACAAGAAACAAATAGTTACAAGTTAAAACACTACCATAAAATCCTAAACATTTTATAATTGAAGTTATAAGAAAGTTACTACGTTATTACGAACCCAATGGTTAGTGAGAAAATTCTGAATGGTGCCTGTACGTGCCCCCAGGAGCCCTCCGAGTATCTTTAACGACAGGCCACAGAGAATGAATGGAAATTACATAGCAGGTAACGTGCTAGTACATCGTTTAAATGTATGTATGTAATGTATGAAATAATATAGGGTTGGAGAACACGGAAGAGACCAATAAGACGACATCGCCGCTTACCCATAGGATGTAAGATAATAGGAGTATGAATGATTTATAAAATGTAACTTAAATGTGTTATATCAGATGAAATCCTTTAATCTAGAGAAATTCAACATTAATATTCTTTGTGCGAAATACTACAGATCGTTTGTATTTATTGCTGTTTTATTATTATATTGTATTTGTAGATCAGATGAAACATTAAACGTTTCTTAGGAACTTTAAATAATTAAAAATAAATAGTAATAGTTGTGAAAAAAATCTGCACAAAGGACAGATTTCAGTAACCATTGAGGACTTAGAGTGCGGCAATAATTCTCCAACTACAGCAGGAGACAACCCTAAACATACTGACAATATTGCTAGGGGCAAGCAGGCCAGTTCTCGATACACTGGGCGGAAGACCTGCATCATTCCCACCGCGAATTACGCTGAAAGGCAAATCCTCTGATACTCATTGATTTGTCGCTGATTTATCGGTCGCAGCCTCAAAATAACGCCAGTTTCGAGGTGCGCCATTTATCTTCATTGTGCTCCATCAGAGATGAATAAATGAATTTGCAATCGAGAACGTTCACTGAGGCCGGTAATGGCCGGAGATAAATTGCAGTAATTCGCAATACTTTATACACGATAAAGGAAAAATATTTTCAATAAACCAAATGAATTAAGTTTCGAGCACAAGGAATTTAAAAAATACACTGATATTATAGGAAGTTAAAATGAAAAGAAGAATCCAAGGAAATTAAAAAATGACGAAATTAATCAATTAGAAATAAATCTTTTTTTTTTTTTATCTTTGGACAACTCACACAAGGCCATCTGACCCCAAACTAAGCGTTAGCTTGTGCGATGGTGATCAGATAACCGATAAACATACATACTTTTAAATACATACTTAAATAGATATTTCTATTACTCACCCAGACACGCAGAACAAACATTTCTCTTCATCACAGAAAAGTTTGCCCTGGGTGGGAATCGAACCCACGACCTACGGTGTAGTAGTCAGGTTCACTAACCACTAGACCAACCGGTCTGTCTTGCCGGCAATATATTATTACACGATAGTTAAGTGTCAAAAATAATAATAGAATTGAATGACATTTATTGACAGCACAAATTAATGTTCCTTGTTTTTGTTAACACTCTTATTCTCATTCCATATTTCTCTTATTACTCTGCCTTGTTCTGTATGCGTTCCTTTTTACCGTTCAAATTAATGCTGACATTTATAAACCAACTATGTCTATGCACCAGTACCGTTCCGTATATTTTTAATTCTTTAAATATTTATGTAGGTTGTCTGGAAGAGATCGCTAATTAGTGATAAGATTTAGTTACTTAGCCTAGTTGTATTAAATTCTTTAAAATGTTTCTGTAAACTTTACTGCTGTACAATACAGAGGATTTATATTGAATTGCATTTACTGAATATGAAAAAACAATCATGTCATTTGTACAGTATTTCACCTATATCTGACGCCAGTTTAGAAAATCGATTAATATTACACCAAAATATAATTTATCCGATATTGATGTATGCAGCGAATATAAACCCGTATTCAATTGGTCCAATTCACGTGGACGTTCAGAACAATTGGTAGTAATCAGTGCATCAAGTAGCCAGGAACGGTTATTGGGCGCCCGCATGGTATTGGGTGAAGCAAATGAAAGATCGCCGGAAGCCAATTGCGCCGTCGTCGGGGTTGCTGCATCCGTCATCATCGCGGAGACAATCTCAATTGGGGTCTCGCAATTGGTAACGAGCACGGCAATTGGTAGGTGATGGCCGGAATCTGGTGATCTCACTCGCTTGTTACAAGCTTGGCTGTATGCATTTGTGACGCTCCCGTTACAAGGTCGTTCAATGTTGTCTATTTCTCTACAATCCAATGTTACTATTATATTATATATATAAGCAAGATTCTTATTTTATTATATTAATCTTAAAAATCTATTAGCAGGGACAGCCTAGTAGTTTGAACGTTGGTTTTTCGAACGGTAAGTCCTGGGTTTAAACCTTGCGGCGCGCACCTCTAATTTTCAAAGTCACGTGTGTATCAGAAGTATCACTTGCCACGGTGAAGGAAAATATCGTGAGGAAACTTGCGTTCGTGAGTTCTCGAATAGTTTTCAAAAGTGTTTGAAGTCTACCAATCCCCACTTGGACCAGCGTGGTGGACCGAGGACTAGGGCCTGTGCCCCTCATATTATGAGTGGAAATCCGAGCTCAGCAGTGGGACGGTTGTGGGTCGCAATGAAACTTAAAATTAATTCTATTTAAAATTTAATTACATTATTTAGGACTTTTGTGACAATACATGATAATGTTTTGTAGTAAATCTACAAGCTAGCTAATGTATACTTGGTGCAACTTCGATAAATAAATGTACACAAACTAAAAAATATCTTACGTAGGGTTTGACCAATTTACATAAATGAGATTTCTTCCAGTAAACTCATGATTGAAAATGTATTATTCAACTAAGTATTGATCAAAGAACAAATACACACTACAAATAAATATAATCATACCACTCACACAAAAAAATTACAACACACAACATTATCAAAAATCATACTCTGACATCCTTAATTTCACGAAGGAGTTTACAACCTTTCAATCTATTGAAGTATTTTGTTTTATACTTTTATAATTTAAAGATTTTAGTTTTGATACACTTAATGTATTCGTCACCAAGAAAATAACATTATTTACTAGTAAAAATGTATAAAATGTAATGGTACAAAACAGTTAACTACTGATAAAACAAAAAGTTTAATCCTCCTGTCTGACAAAGGTTGCTAGGCAACGGTTTGTAATTAAATCCAAGATCGAATTTTCACTGAGTGTAGACGAATAACTGAGAATCTGCCTTTTATTTACTTTTTTTTTCTATCCTATTCTGGCAAAAAAATTTGTTTACTCTAAAAAAAAAAAGAAGTGTTCATTATCTGTAGTTCCCTTAAAATATTCACAAGGGTGAAATCATCAAACGAACAGTGTGAAAATGAATTTACTGCAACATTGTTGCAAAAGATCTTTCCATCTGTAGCCAGCCATCTGTTCCAGCGATTGTAGAAACAGTCGCTCACGGATTGGTTAAAATTAAATTATGACCGCGAGTACTTAGTCTGTATCTACATTTTGAGCTTTAAACATTATATTCACTTTCCAACAAGACTGTTACTTTTAAGTTTCATTAACCCTTCACTGTCCCACTACTGGGCTCGGATCTCCACTCATAATGTGAGGAGTACAGGCCATAGTCCACAACGCTGGCTTAGTGGGCCCTTGAGGCCCAAACCCCCCCCCCTCGCTAAGAGAGTAGGAAGTCTATGATAGAGGCTTAGTGGGGATCGGTAGACTTCACACACCCTTGAGAACTTTTATGGAGAACTCACAGAAGTGCAGTTTTCCCACGGTAGTGATAATCAACTGCTGATACGCAAATAAATTTAAAAAATAAAGGTGTGCGCACGGTTTGAACTCAGGATCTCTCGTTTGTGAGACCAAAGTTCGAACCACTAGGCTATCACTGCAAATAGTAGTATTTTTAAGCTTCTTATAATAAAATAAGAAATACCTATGTGAAACATCATTATTTCGTAATAACATATTCACATTTTTGTCAGTATTCAATAAAGAAATCTTTAAAAGTATCCCCACGTAACATCAACAACAAATCCGAAACAGGACTCTGCGTTCCGCATTTCAAAATGATCGTCGTCAAATTCAGGATTCGGCCGTTCCAAATTAAAACGAAGATTGATGATACGTAACTTCGAAAACAAATTGGTCATTAACTCTGTTTCAGAGGCAATTAATCTTCACTCAATTTTGATTGAACCTGACGAAAAATTCATCCGTGAAGACAACAACGATGCAATAAACTGGCTTTAATTAGGTTTTTGGACATTCGGACTATAGAAGTGTTTTATCTTGGATGTGCCCTGGATTCATCACAATTACGCTATAAATACGATATCTAATAAAACTGAAATG
>DWJZ01008908.1:0-11037 GCA_018249125.1 Asbolis capucinus
GTGTCTGGGTGTGTAATAGAAATATCTATTTAAGTATGTATTTAAAAAGTATATATGTATGTTTATCAGTTGTCTGAGCACCATAGTACAAGCTAGCGCTTAGATTGGGTTCAGATGGCCGTGTGTTGTCCAAAGATATTAATTATAATTAATTAATAATTAATTACTTAATTAATAAATATTGTACCAATAATTAATAATTAATTAGTTAATTAATTAATTATTGGTATAATATTTGTCACAAGTATACAAGTTGGTTGGTAGCCACAGTGTTAGCACATGACTCTCTCGCAAGCGCACCTGCACTCCTAGGTTACATCTTATAGCTAACTCAGCACATTACACATGATTGAGGTTTTTTCCACTAAACTACTCATTATAGTTTTAAAAATTACTTTTTAAACTAAGTGTTGGTCAAAGAACAACTACAAATAAATACACAAACTACAAAAATTTACAAACCACAACATCATTCATAAATTCATATTCTGACATCCTTAATTTCATGAAGGAGTTATCAAACTTTAAACCTATTGAAATATTTTGTTTTATACTTTTATAATTTATTGATTTACGTTTTAATACACTTAATGCAGGTAAATGTTTTTAAAAATAGAATGTTACAAGAGTTAACAACTGATAAAACAACAAACAGTTTAATTCTCCTGCCTGTCACAGGTTGCTAGGCAACGGTTTGTTATTAAACATTCCAGATCGAATTTGCACAGAGTATAGTCTATTATTTAGGTAGATGAGTTAGCGCTTGACAACGATCCCATCTAATTTTTAATCTGGTTTGATCTGATCCTATTAGATTTATTCTAAATAAGAAATATTTGATTGTTTATTTGAGGCTCTGAAACTAGTGGAACGCTTTGAAAAAATCCTTTAACATTAGAATGTTCTGGAAAACTTCGAGACGGGCGATATATAACCTTCCGACACTTGGATTAGCCACTAACTCCAGCAATCCACATTGGGGCAGCGAGGCCTCAGTAGTAGTGGCCTCCTCAGTAGTCGTGGCCTCCTCAGTAGTAGTGGCCTCCTCAGTAGTAGTGGCTTCCTCAGTAGTAGTGGCCTCCTCAGTAGTAGTGGCCTCCTCAGTTATAGTGGCCTCCTCAGTAGTAGTGGCCTCCTCAGTAGTAGTGGCCTCCTCAGTAGTAGTGGCCTCCTCAGTAGTAGTGGCCTCCTCACTAGTAGTGGCCTCCTCAGTAGTAGTGGCCTCCTCAGTATTAGGAAGTAATCGTGCTGAGTAGCGAATGGGTTAAAATCAAAAGTAACGGTTTCAACTTTGGCCTCTAGTCGGTATTGAATTCGAATCCAGTGCACACCACTCAGTTTTAATTATATGTACATAATAGGAACTAGTTTTCGTTCGCCGCTACTCTTGTGTGGCATGTATGTAAGTAAACTTGTATTGTAAACGAACTTTATCATAAATAGTATAATTTTAAAGAGGTTTAACTAATATAGCTTTATTCACAAAATGTATTTCAATAAATCTAGTTTAACAATATGTACTTTTAATATTATATAGTTCGGTAAGTAAGTAATCTCGTGCCGGTGCGCACCATTTTTCATTTTGTTGGCGGGAACAGATTGACAACATTGTAAGAGGGCGCCACACATCACAATATTATTTAGTCCCTTACTGTGGATAATAGATGGCGCCACACTGTGTATTAAGATTGCCAATTGTCGATAGTAAACATGTTTTGTTATACTAGACTACAATATCTGTACAACTTTTTTCAGATCCGTCTAGTAGTTTTTGTGTGATAGAGAAATAAACATTCATCCATTTTCACAAAATATCACTTGCTTCGGTGATCAAATATGGTGAGGAACCCAGCATACCTAAGACTTCTCCATAAAGTTCTCAAAGATGTCTCCTAATCTGCACTTGGTCCGGGTATATTTTACGTCATGTACCCCATTGTGAGTGGAATTTATTCGATGAAATGGTTGGCCGAGGAAAATTTTTTTAACGGTTGTTATTGTGAAACTTCAGCCGTAAAGCTTCTTGAGAAGCTATTTCTAGTTAATTCCTATCAAACATGTGTAATAGAAATATTCTAAAATGGACTTTTCAAATCCTTTGAAGGGCCATGTTAAGCCCGCGGGCCAGGGTTGAGCACCCTTGTTCTAGGCCTCCGCAGTAACGAGATGAGGACCTGCTGATGAAACTGAGTCTATATGTCTGCAAGTAGGAAAACAATCTTATGAGTTTCTTGCCGCTTCTTCTTCTAAGAGTAGTCGTAGGGATTCGTTGAAGTTGGGTAGTTTGAAGTTTCGAAAAGTCTTTCAAAATCAACTTTGTATAAAAATTTAAAAATATTTGGAATTCGTTTTTTGTCTTACCCAGAGACGTCGTGGCCACGGCAGCAGGAGGAAAAATAAAATTCGACCTACCACCGCCGTGCCTGAAGAGACAGAGGTAACTAAGATGTCCTTGGCTGTCCATGTGCTCTAAATATGGAACCATAATAGATCAGAAATGTTCACAATCACTGGATACATAACATATGTTTAGTGAAAGTTTTATTATGCTAAGTTTGCTCGGCGCTCGGTGCATGTCGATGATTGTCATCAGAAAAGTGAAGCATAAGTTGCATACAACACCAGTATTATAACTAGGACAGATTTGATTCGAAGTCAAAATGGCTCCGAAACTACTGAACCGATTTGAATAATTCTTTCACGATTTGCCTCCTTCGTTATCCTTATACGGAACATACGGGTTACAATATCTTCAAAAATATTAGGGGTCCGTATGAAGTTTTCAATAACGTAACCAAATGTGTGAAAAAATACCAAAAATAACCTTAGATCTCGTACGTTGCGGAAATGATTGACAATAGAGCAAAGTGATGTACTACAGTTTTATAGAGGACATCAATATCTACAAATATGTGTGCGATACCATAATATGATAAAGTGTTACAGTTCGGTCACAATAACTTCCTATACGGAGTGATCACCGACGCCCATGAACATTAATAACCTGATACTGGAGAGTTACTGCGATGCCTGCCAGGAAGGAAGTAATAGACTCGTATACGCAGGGAAGAAAGAGAAACAAGAGAAGCGGTACCTTGCCAATGCAACTCAATAACGACAGCAACTGATTCCAGATACACCAACAACATAAGTCTTCAGGATAGGTGAGAGAAGAATGGGAAGAAGATTTGGCTCTCAAGCCAAAGCTATCAAGACTTGAGGCATTGCGCTTTCTTTCTCTTTCCCGCGTGTGCAGATCTACTTCTTTCCTGGTTCCAGTCTGTAGTTACTGTCCATGGTCGGCGGTGATCACCTACCATCGGTTGACCAGGTTTCCTATATCATAAAAGAGATGAGTTCTAATGATTATTTTTAGTTGAAGAACGCGACATCGACTGAAATACCAATCGCACGGCGAGCTGATCGGTGGGAGACAGAACAGCAGCCGAAGAAGAGGCAGAAGTTGAAGAATAAGAAGAAGCCCAATCATGACGTGTACGATCCACCTGTCAAGGTATTTCTGGTTGTCTATCTTTATCCTAAGCCAGAGGAATTTCTCAGCAAAACCATTATTTTTCTGTGGTGAACAGGAGAATACTTTTTTCATAATCAATAATTTTGCTTGTCGTTAATCCTTCGTGATGCTGAGCAATGTACTCTAGGTGGTAAAGCGCGCTAATTTAACAAAAGCCTATTCACTCTTTTTGAAGACGTTTATTTATTTAAAGCTTTACTGAAACCATAAACTAAAATTGGGGTTACAGTGGACGGAGTTTATGCCTGATGGCATTCTCTGCGGTCAACCGTTGGAAATGGCGAGAAGTTGAGGCGGGTACCCAATGAAAAAAAAACATTTACATTGTGGTCGAACGGGAACAGTGACACCGGCAACTTATTCTAGTCTTTCGTATGTATGATAAAAGAGCAAGGCGAGACGTTCGTACTGGCAGATTGCTCAGTGGTTAGCGAGGCTACTCAGGTTGTATAGCACTTCTTCGAAGGTCGTGGGTTCGATTCCCACCCACGACAAACTGTTTTCATGAGCAGAATGTTTCTTCTCTATGTCTATATCATTATGTATGTTTATCAGTTGTCTGATCACCATAGTACAAGCCAACGCTTAGTTTGGGATCAGATGGCCGTGTGTGAGTTATCCAAATATTTATGTATATATTTTTCAATTGGTCCTTTCAAGATCTTTAATTTGATAGCTATTTTCTTTGTATAAGAAAAGACAAACCTATCTCCCATTTTTCGGTCAAGAGGGACAATACATGCATTTTTTGTAACTAATTTAACGAATTACCCTTCCCAGTCAATTGAATCGTCTTTTGTGGAGATGCCGAAAGATTTGTACCAAGCACACTTGAGGCCAGGCGTCATATTCAGAATCCATATGTCCGAAGCTATCTTGAAGATGCAATACCGAAAGTGAGTATATAATATTTTAGTAGTATGTTTAAATGCACCCTTGGTGGTGCAGTGATAGCTATTGATAGAGACCAACGAAGAAAGAACGTAATTTTTGTTCGAGATTGTTATTAAACAATCCAGATCGGATTTGCACCCAGTATAGGTCGTTCAATTTTGCACCTGGCCCCTGGTTTCCTAGCTGTGCCGCAGCTTTAAACAGTGGTGTATAGTACATTACTATAAATTTATATTTTTCACTAAGTTTGGTTAAAAAAAATTAGTTACTTTTGAGTTTGTAGCTACTTGGGCCGGGGGCCCCAACAGTCCAGAGGCCCCTCAGGCCGGGGGCCTGTGGCATATTACCAGTCATGCCACCGTATACTTAGGCCACTGTCTACAATGGATAATGCCGTAATATCTTATTAACGTAACGTGGTATTTCTTCAGTTACGGCGAAGACAAAGACGAATCAGTAATTGAAGCCGACGTAGAATACTTAAGACTAACGAGGAAGGTGATCAATGACGAAATCACAAAGTTTGAAGACCTGAAGTGGCTTATAGGTTGGTTCAGCAACCGATCCGAGTTGATCCAAGAACATATGTGCAATAGCAGATACTATGCTGTAGGTAAGGTGTTTTTTCAAGAATCACCCATCTTCCATGACATATCTTGTCATTATAATGCGTAAATGATAGATTAAGATATTAAAAAAACTTGTTTGTATTTAATAATTTATATTAAATGGAACGATTGGTGGTGCAAGGTGGACAGATCTTATTAAATCTGTAACGCACTCCATAACGACTCTTCTCACTCCGCCACAAGTAGAATAGTATAGCGACACATCGCTAGAGGAGCGGTGATGCAAAAATCGACAAAATTAAATACGACCACTTTGCTAAGAGCGCACGACTTAGAAGATTTTTAAAATTGCGCGCCAAATGAGAGCACAGTTTGTACGCAAAGTGTAGCGCATGACGCCACAGAGTATTATTAAGAACGGCGCTTGCTAGCGAACATACTCGTCATCCGTCTACGCACTTTCATGAGGTATATATGTTACTAATAGCTTTATTCATTGATGTCATGAAACTTAACTGGTTGCAAAGTTTTTCCTACTCTTGCCTCTACAGTTATTTTAGCTTTAGTTACAGGTTTTTGTTCATAACGCAACAGTTTTTTAAATAATAACTTTTGTTGAAATGGCACTTAACATGGTGAAATCTATTGACGATAAATATATGGCTATAATTTTTCAGGGATACCTCCAACACAGTTTACACACCCTGAAGAGTATATGAAACGCATGTGCCTGTTTGACAACGTCTATTTGGATCACATCCCCTATGTAATTGGGGAGGACGCCTCCTTGATGGCGGCGGTGGCTCCCCCTGTACTTCACTGTGACGCAGCTACCTGCACTTCTGTTCCATTTATTGATAGGTCAGTCCATAATGTAATAAGGTACTAGAAGTACTATAATTGAATTTCGACCGTAAAATCAAACAGTTAATTTGAATTCATGGAGTCTTCGAATTGTCAGCACGGAAGTTATTGTACGTGTACCGTAATCTATAGGAAATAGGTATTATCTGTATTAAAAAGTAGGATTATTTTATTCCTTAAACTACTTCCATACTTTCAAACAATCTGTTAGATATCATGAAAGTATGACTTTAGTTCTCAGAATGTTCGATATTCTTTATTTATAGTTGTGAGTTTACTGATTTTTAATTTTTTTAGCATCATGTTCGACGAACGTCTATCACGTACTAATGTACGTACTGTGACGCGATGCCAAGCAAGTTGTCGTGCGCGTTGTAAGAATGATCCCGACTGTTTGAAACGCTGTTCCGACCGCTGTCTACGCTCAGACTGAAGGATGTGTTGGCTAAATTGTACAATTTACATTAAAGTTGTTAAATTTCGAATACACATTATGAAATTTTTATTTTATTTTATTTACGTCATTTATAATTGTCGTCCATTTGTAGAATCGATTAAAGATTTACAGTGAATCGTCTACTTTAGAGGGTATAGTCTGTAATCGTGTTAATAACATTTGTTCAAGTCTGTGGCGATGACAAATGCTACCTAGTCTGTGGGTAAAAGTAATATTTTAATTACCTAGTCTGTCAGTAAAATGAAATGTGATTTGTATTTTGTACGTGAACTTCCGAGTTTTATTCAAGTTTAATTAGCATTTTTAAAATAGATTTATTTTAATGTTATAATATTATAATAGAGTTAATTAAATTAATTCGCTATGGAACTATGTCGAGTGTGCTTGAGGAATGAATCTGAGATGTCTCAGCTATTTGATACAAATGCAAACGACGAAATTATTATCAAAATTAAATTTTGTACCGGAATATTGGTAAGTATATTTATTACTGTATAAAAAGCATGAAATTCAGCGATAGATTGTAAATTACACGCATACATACATTTGAATGACCACTATATTCGCGGACTGGGCTGATTGACTTTGGTTTGAAGCAGACATATGCTTCTTAAAAATACACATGTTACAATAAAAATACAAATAGTTAATAATACTGTTACAAACAATATTTTGCGTTATTACAATACAAACATGATCAAGTTTATTTATGACAAACCTTGCTTTTATTATAACCATGTAATAGTATCTACAATATGCACTTTATTTGCACCATCGGGAAATATATGAGTTAAAACAGTGAAATTATTAAATAGGAGCAGATTAATTGGATAGCCATGAGTAAAACGTGTAAAAAACATTCTTGGTAATTGGCTAAAAAGTTATTATAAATCAAATACTAGCAAAGTAAATTAATTATTGTCTGTTGATTTATCTGTACAAAAATTGAGAACAATTTTAGTATTGTGTGACACATTTTGTGACATTGAGAAGTTGTTACTGCTCAAGATGTTAGTGTTAACCAAACAAGAGATATTAATGTCTTAATGAAAAGGTTTAAAAATAAACTGTGGCTTTATCATACACTAGTTTGTTTACAGGTTTTGTTAAGTTGAGAAAAATGGCCTACAGATAAAAAAAAATGTAGGGAAGTTTATAGTTGTGCGTGAGTTTCATTACTACCTCAGTTGCGTCCCATTTTTCTTAATCTTTTCTGCCTCAGAAAACATATCCCGCAGTACTTCTCAGCTCTGGTATATACTGGTGGCCCACGGGCTAAATGCTGCCTGTATGTCATGGTATTACCACCCACTCAGACTCCATTTACTACAACTCAACTTGGTGTTTCTTGTTCCCGACAAAGACACATGAAATGTGGCCTGCATATCCCTACAAAATTTATTGTATTTGTATAAAAAAAATTTGCTTTGAAACTCCTGTGATGAAATTCTTAGTTGGCCATTATGGACCTTAGAATTGTTTACCAGGTTCAATTCTCAGCTGGGGTAGATGTTTTTGCAAAAATTACACATTTATTCTTAAATAAACTGTGTTATTTGTGATGGGTATATGTGTGTGCTTGTGTCATCAACCATAGGGAAGAATAGTTTACGGATATCTTTGTTTAAGCATTTATAATCCTGTATGTGGTTGAATTTCCACCTTAATTCCATATAACATAGGGTTGTATTGTTATTGACAGTATTGAAATATACAAATGAGTGTGTGTGAAATGTATGGTAGTGTGGGTAATGTTTTATGTGGTTTATTTATTGCTAGAGTATATACTCTATGATAATATATCATTATTACTAAATGAAGTGTTATATTTCTCCTCTCCTCCATGTATACATTATTAAAAAATAATGTGGGTATATATCCACTGAAATATTTGCTGCAAACCAGCTACTCAGCTCAAAAATTTTTCTCATATGAATTATTGTATTAATACATTATTTATGCACATTACTTGGTTTATGTTAAAACTCAAACACACCACCCCAACTCCATATAATGACAATTCTCAATAACGATAAAATATACTCAGTCCCTTGAGTTTAGTTATAAAAAGTTTATATATTTAGAGTTTACATACTATGTTAATATATTGATTGAAAGAAAGCTGTCACATTTATAATCTGGTCACTATAATTATTATTTTAATAATTTCAGTTTACGAAAATGGATGTCTTGCCTTCAAAAATATGCCTCAAATGCTTAGAAGAATTGCATACTGCTCACAAGTTTAAAACAAATTGTTTAAAATCGGAACAGACATTTAGGGAGCTGCTGATTGTAAGAATTAAAGATGAACCAAGGGATATCCAGGGTGCTCTGAGCAATGATAAGAATATCAATAAAGGTGCTAACATAGTTTGTAGTGAAGAATGTGCCATCAAAAATGATGAAAATTGTGATGATGATGTGTGTCATGATGCTGACTTCAAAAACATGGCGGATATTGACTATAAAATAGATATAAAAGTTGAAGATGTAGGGTATATAGGTGAAAAAGTCAGAAAAACCAAGAAAGTCAGGTTAAAAAAGGAAAAACACAGGTGAGTTTGACATTTTTTGATGTAAAAACCGGATTGTTGGCGTGACAACTCTTGCTGTGGCAATGGGTTGCCACCCTATACGAAGGTGTACAGACTATATGTAGTAGGGTAGACGTTGTGTCGATTGTGTTGCCATGCCCAACAGGCTTTGCAATCCCCTCCTCAGTTCGACGGTGTTGTTTACCACGATGTACATTACCTGCGTTTTATTTAAAATACTTGAAAAAAAAAATTCTTTATACTTTCTTTTATTTTGGTAATAAAATATGTCTGACAGTGATATTTAAAATGAAAGTGATTGACCTCCTGCAAAGAAAACAAAACCACACTATGACACACTAGCAAGTTATCAGTAAGTTGATTGTATTTATCAAGTGTCTATAAATGTAAAATCTCTCTTGCCATATTTTATTATTGCATATGTTATTTTACTTTTAATGAAATTCATAGTTAATTGATTTTAGTTCTATTCTTATTATTTTTATTTTAAAAATTATCCACTTAATCTATTACTTGAAGAATAAATATAGAATTTAATAAAAACTGACAAACTTGTATTTGAAAATCAGCTAGCGAGTAGTGCATGAATATTTTTATTTTTATTTGCCATTAAAAAAATATTTATTTAATTATTTGTTTATTAATCATGGTGAAATTCATATGGAAAATATTATTAACAAAATTTATATTTGAAGATCTTTAGTCATATTATTGCAATAATTAACTAAGAATCTTTAGTTTTTGAGTATATTGAAGCCACATTTATATATATTTTTTGTGTATTTTAATAACATATTTTTATAAATATTTCAGTTCCCAATCATCACAGGGATTACAAAATATTATTATTGAAACTGGACCGCAACCTGATCAGTTAAAGACTATCAATGTTATGTAAGATTTTATTAATCTATTGGTACCAGAATATTTTAATTTTATATACATATTTTTTTTATATATTGTATATTTTTATTAACATTTTTATATTTTTTTCAGAGTAAACAATAATAAAAAAGAACGTCAAAAACGATACAGGGAGCGGAACAGAGACAAATTGAAACGGCGTGAAGCGGAAAGACGGAAACGTATACAATCTTCCCAAAGCATTGTCAGACCATCCCCTTCTTCAAACTCAAATTTAATGGAAGTAAATAATGAAGAATTGTTAATAACTGCTATTTATCAGAGTTCATCTGCTGTGAAGAAAACCCAGCTTGATTTTACTCAAAGAAATGAGCAAGATGTACAAATAAATTCTCTTCAAAATAAAAGAGACCGTCAACAAAGATACAGGGAGAAGAACAGAGATAAATTGAAACTGCTTGAAGCGGAAAGAAGGAAACGTCTACAAAATGCAGAAAGTATTTCAGAATTATATACTCCCCCAAATATAGGAAATCGTGAAATAATTACGAAGCCAATAATAATAATAGATGAAGTGAGTACAAATTCTGGAGGTGTATCTAGTTTGGGAGAAATGGAGTATGAAGGTGTTGAAATATATCAGCTGCTACCAAATATGGAACAACAATAGATGCTGTATATCATTATGTTTTGTGTAATTCTATTGTACTCGTAATGTACTTCAGTTATTGTCAACCAATCGTCACAGTAATACCATCAGAAGACACATCGGGTATAACTATTATTGAAACAGATGAAAATAAGTTGTGGCCACTTGAAAGTAATATTGAAACTTTGTATCAAATGTAAATAAATGTTTATTAAATAAAGTCACCATTTTCTCTGAGAAAGTTGAAAGTGTCAGTTCTGTTCGTAATACATAATTTTTCACAAACTTTTATTTAACTTGCTTAACCTTTTATTAAACTTATTTAACTTGATGGAAAGGAGATGAGGGAATTTATTCCAACAACCATTTCCATTAACATGTAATACAATTAAAAAAATGTTCTGTTCTGGGTTTAAATCCCGGCGAGCATATATTATTTACAAAGTTATGTGTGAATCAGTATTGATTATTACTTGCTATGGTGAATAAACATGGTGAGGAAACCTGCACTCCTGAGAGTTCTCCATAAAGTTCTCAAAGGTGTGTGAACTCCACCAATTCATATTTGGCCAGCGTGGCGGACTGTGACACTGTACCCTTCACATTGTGAGCGGAAACCCGAGCCCAGTAATGGGACAGTTTGAGTT
>DWJZ01008909.1:0-11036 GCA_018249125.1 Asbolis capucinus
TGGACTTCTTAAACTGTAATTACGACAATACTGTGAGAAAAACAAGAGAAGGTCATTGGAAAAACGAGCTTTGATAGATAGTATGATGGCCTGAGAATATTATTTAACAAGTTTTAATTGTGGGAGAGCTTTGAGCTTTTTAAGCAAAAGTTCTGAATAACTATTGTTTAATTTGATACCTGCCAGGTTCCACCACCGGTCAATATGTCAGGTAGTAGCAAGTTCTCTAGACACCAGATTGATACCTGGCAATCTTCCACTGTGAGGTTCACTTCCTTCTCCGTCATCACTTTTTCTCGGTGCATTTAGAACGCTTCAAGTATGAGGGGTGTCTACGGGTGACTATTTACTGTCAGGTGACCCGTTCGACCTGATCTTAAAAACAACCGAATTTCTGGGAGCTGCAAATGGAAAACTGTCTTCCTTTTGTACGGGAACGGTTAAGACAGTTTTATAAAAAGATACGGGGTCCTTCCAGCGCGAGTTGCACGCTTACATAATGTTAAGATCGGTATCACTATTATATTAATTACTAATAATTATCCATCTGCATAAATTATGAAGTTAATTTATGTGTCCCTTCTGTTACCAAGAATCATTTACAGAGAAAGGTAATCTCCTAGCTGGCGTATATAATATGGATTAAATTAGGAATAACATTTCATTAAGGGTCATCGAAAATAGGGCTATGCCTTTTCCGTCTCTGTAGGGATCTGTCCTCTTCACAATGTAATGCGATGTCTGCATGTTTCACATTTGCCAAACCTGCGACGACTTAGATAACTGGGTGGTGATCTATGAGATCTGTGAGTTAGCGTTTCCGTTTATGAACGATAAACACGCATTAGAGTCCGCTCAGGCGCTACCGCGCTACTTGCAAACATCTAGCATACAGTTGTTATACTTATTATGTAGCTCTTGCGTTTGTTTAATTAACCATAACTAATAACTCCCGGAAATTTTGGAATTCAATTTCACCGTTACATGAGTACATAGATGCCCAAGTAAGCAACTAATTATGTTTTGGGAGCCGAGTTTATTAGTGTACAGTTTTACCGTTATTTACTTGTTCTGCTATTTAACTGATCAACGTTTGTTGCGGCTAAATTTGATTTGTGCTTCAGTAGACCCAGCACCTATCTACTTAGTTTTGGTTAAATTAGTTTCTATTGTGGAGTCGCACGATAGTCGTAATATTGGAGTATTGTTAGTCGTGAGGTGGTGGATGATATAACGGGCGCGAGATTCGGAAAGGCGACCGGCGACGGCGACCGGTACCACTGCGACACGACACGGCCGGACATGATTCAATATAAGCATGCGGAATAAACGCGCAGCCGCAGTTCTCCTCCGCCGTCTCAGACGTTACTTTACCCATAATGGGGAGAAAGGTAATAAAATAATAAGATTTGATAAAATATTTATTTGTCAATTTAAAATTACTGTGCCATGACCGACCCGTCGGAAGTTACGAAAAACGGTTTTGCAATTTATGGTTGTGAGGTGTATTAAAAGAAGTTGTAGTTTTTCCCGTTTGAGCACCTCGTTTTTGTTGGAAATTGATCAAGTTTCTTATTAGTAGAATAGTGAGTGATTGTGAAGTGATGATCATTCTATTGTTAATACATCAAAGTTTTTTTAAGTATACATTTTTTAACGTCCTACGTTCAGCTCAGAATATATCTGTTAACTGCTATAAGATTTTTTAATATCATCTTAATATGCTGTAAATTACTGGATATTATTTATATATTGATTTATATATTGAATTAATTATTATGTGTTCTTCGTTTTAGATATTGCTGGCGGTTGCGTGCTGGCTCACCCTTAGCAGAAGCGATGCAGATGTTTCATCAGGCTCGGCCCAAATAGAAGACAGCGTGGCTGAGGCCAGTCTCCCGCGTCTCTATCGCAGCATACCTGTCGGCGTTTATGCTAGTGCGTCGCCGTATGCTTCGTTTTCCTTCCATGTTCCTACTTTTGCAATGTCGCCTAAAGTGGCGCACGTTGGACCCATAAAGCAGGAAAGTGTAATTGTTGAAAATAAGCAAGGGTTCCTGAAGGATTCCTATGGCAATAAGTTCGTTGAGTCGCCGCAAGCATTGCCGTATAGAACGGCATACCCGCAACAGTATGTACAGCTACAAGAATTACCCGCACATCTCGCTCAGCCGCTGGTAGCTGCGGCACCAAGTTTTGAGTACAAACAATCAAGTCCCCATTTTTTTGGCCCTACTAACTTCAAAATTCAGACAGTGCAAGCAGCAGCACCGTCGACAGCAAATCACTACGCTATTAATCAACCTTACGAGTACGGACCAATTAGGAGCTATACAGCTGAGAAGCAGCAGTATCCAATCAGAAATGTGGAAAAATCACAACGCCTGGAGGAAAATCCTACCCGTTATAAGCAACATGATCATGGTGCCGCTGCAAATCCAGGCGCTCATAACAAAGATAAGAGTGCGGCGATAAAGCAAGAACTGAAACCCTCTGTGCCTTTGCTAGATCTTAGCCTTCTTGAACCCCTTACTTTTGAAAATCCTTTGGTTCCACAAGTTCAACATTTTCTGCCGAGAATAAGTTCAGTTACTTACCATAAACTACCGCAGCTAAATGTGGATGGAATTAAGGCTAAAGTAAAGGAAGTTATGATACAAAAGACAAAATCATATGATGATGGAGATGTGGAAAGTGTACCTAAGTTAAAATCTTCAAGACAGCAACAACGGAATCCACATTTAGAAGATGAAGACAAACGAGTTGAGCTGGATTCACCCAGAGACTTACCCCATGACGACTCACGTGAAATTAATTCTCCTAACTACCGAGAATCATACAATGAAAAGGTCGTTAGTTACAATAAAGAAACAGAAACAGAGCCTGTACATTATAGTTATGATATGAAGAGCGAAAAAGAGCCTTTGTCGTATAACTATGTGCGTACAACTAAAGAACCTTATCGTGAACCAAAACATAATGAAAATAATAACAGAAATCAGAATGATCAAAAACCAAAGCATCTTATATACAATTTTGCGTCAGAAGAAAATGATGACGATAATAATGAAAATCATAACCGTCACAGAGATGAACCTGAAGACTCTGAAGAAATTAGTGAAAACAAACCTCCAGCGCGTCTTGTAAAACTTAATCAAGATAAGAGCTACAATACCGACAAACATCAGCATGGTATATCAGAGCAAGAACCTCACAGGAAATCCGAAAAAATTGTTCACAAACAAGAAGAGCATAAACACAAATCAAATCATCACAACTCTCCTCCGAAGCATAGTCAGATCGAAACACTCTCTGTTGACAATTCCGATGAACGCAAACCAATCATATTACAAGAATATGAAGAAAATATTGAGATTCAACCCACGCCTAAAAAATACGCGTCTATAAAAGTAGATCCAAGTCAACATGTCCAACCAAAGAATCATGACTCTCGGGAGCATGAGGACAATCTAGATGATTCTCCTCGTAGTCGCCAAAAGGAACAATATGAGCCAGAGCAGTTGGTGGAAGAAAAAGCTAAACGTATAATAATTACAGAAGAGACACCTCAAGAAGAAAGACAAAACCGTAAAGAAGCTAATGATGAGTCTCCGGAACACGAAGGCAAAAATGATGAAGAATTCGAAAATGGATACAAGAATTCCGCCTATAGCTTTCCAGCCTATGGATCTAAGGACCCTGAGAAAGAGATATATAACCCTGAACCATATGCACCGTCTAAATACCAATCCGAATTTGACTCCGAACGTAGTCCATTTCAAAGGTACGTTGCAGAAAGTGATGAATATCCAAAATCAACTCGCTCAAATTACAAAGATGCAAGAGATAAAACCAAAGATAGGTACTACTTAGACTATGCTATTAGTAAACCTGAAAGTATGTTAGCAAGGTTAGAACAGAAGGAAGACTATTATAAAACATACATGCACCGAAAACCACAATATATTAATGATGATGATGAGAATGGCAAAGGTCACAAGAAGAGCGCAAAGTATTCAGTAGCACCAGGAATCGACTACCATGCTGCTGCTCAGAAACCGAAGCATTATTTCGCAAAATATAAGGCGGAACCCCGTCCCCAGTCCTATGCGTATAATTATGGAAAAGAAGCGCCTAAGGATAGTTCCGCGTATACATCAGGCCCGTATCAGAGGTTGAAAACTCACACTCAGTTTGTGGAACCACAATTTCAGTATGGATTTGAGACGTCAGTTTTGCCTCGGTTATTAGATAGCGAATTGTCTGCGATGGCTAGTAACATCCGCTCCGAAAACGAAAAACCGCTAATGAGGAAAAAAGTATACAAAGAAAATTGGTACATAAAGAAAACAAGCACCAAAGGAAGGAAGGCCACTAGCTGATAGTATATTTATTATTTTTGTTAAATTATTAAGTTAAATTAGTTCCTCAATAAATACAACAACAAAAAATCCTTTTCGGCATTGTTAAGCTTAGTTCAATTACCCTTTTTTAAAGTATAATAAATTAATATAGCTAGTTGCGTCATTTAACTTTCGCTATTGATATATTACGTGACGAAAAGTCTTTTTGGAACTTTTTTGATTGTGAAAATAAAACAAACTAAATTATTACTTCAAACTCGTCCACCGTTGTAGACAGAGAGCAAAAAGTATTCATATTGATTTTGCATGCCTCTGCAAGCGGAGGTATTAAGGTTGCTGCCAGTCACAGCGTTTTGGTGGAGCAATTCTGAAGAAATATTTGAAACTAGCTTTTGTAAAGGTCATTACTATAAATCAAATAAAGTTATGTAAATTGCAAAACCTAATTGATTTATAAAAAGTTTTAAGAATTACGTAAGAACATTGTTTTTTATCATTAAACCAAAATAAATAAATATTATCCAAATGATTTATTAGCCAATAGCTATTTACTGAAAATAATTGATTTAAAAACTATTTATGTACTATTTTATATCAAGTAAATTTTTATTTACAAATTGAATACTAATATATAATAATAATAGATAATTATAAACACCATGTGAAGAAGATCATTTTAAAGTTAAATTTACAGCAATTTAATTTAATATATTTACGGGTTAGGTTTTAAATGAAAGTTGAAGTCTTGTAGGTGATCCTTTATTTATGAATCTACTACTGCTATCAATTTTAAACAAGATGTGAAGAACTAAAATAATATTTACCTCAACTATTCTTTTTTATAAAATTGACTAGTAAATTAAAATAGGCCTATAAAACTTATATGTTAAACATTATTCTACATATTCTTACTCTAACGCATTGTACAAGGTTCTATGGTAATTACTAGTTCATAATATGAAATATGATGGATCGGTACAAAAGCACACTTTAAATTAACTTAATGTAGACTAAATTGTAATGCTGGAATTATCTTTGTTTTCTATTATTTTCTGTGTCGCCACTCGGCGCTTGCTTTCTTCTAAAAAGACGAAAGGTCATCAAAAGTGTCGCTATCCCTAGGGCTGCTGCTACACAGGCCACAATAATTGCTATCCTTGGTGACTTATCATTTTGCGCAGAAAGATTAATATCAGCTACCAACGCTACTGGTTTCAGTATCTTTACAACTGGCTCACAACCAGATTCTCTTACGTATTTTGCCCAAGTCCGATTTGCGTAAGTCAGTTCCCTTGGTTTCACGAATGGTCGTCTTCCTGGGACAGTTTTATTTGGAGTTAGTGTAATATTACGTAGTTGCATTTCATTGTAACGACAATATAGATTCTTTTTCTTTTTGTTACCTTTCACGACGATATCTTTTTCAGCGCTCTTTGCGCCGACTAGAACGTCAAGATCTCCCTTTATCATATTGGCCCAATCCCACATCTCAGCAATCTTACAGTCGCAAATGAACGGATTTCCAATTAGATTTAAGGAATGAAGTTTAGGATTATTTACAAATACTTGAGGGTCGATTGTCGTTAAATTATTATTGCTTAGGTTTATTTTCTCCAACTGATGCAAGACGTCCAAAAAACTGAGACTGCCGTCATCTGAATTAATTTTGTTATCAGCGAGGTTCAAATCTGTTATATTTTCCATATTTTTAAATGCGTCAATGTTGAGAGATGTAATATTGCAGTTACTTAAATCGAGTATTGTAACTTGTGAAAGTTGTTTAGGAAATAACGGTCCAGAAGACGGAATCACTAGCGGATTTCCTCCTAATCTGATTTCTCGTAATTCCGTATACGTCAGATTTTTAAAGAAAACTTTAGCATTCAACGGTCTCTTTAATCCGCAAAACTCTAACTCTAATGTAGTAAGTTGTGTGAGATTTCCGAAGAGGCCAGCTTCAAGTGACAATAAGTCGTTACCAGAGAGAACTAATCTCTTCATGGAGGCCATATGTGCAAATGTATCCGGTCCTATGTATGACAAATTACTGTAGCCCATATTAAGGTATTCCAGGTTGTCAAGTGGGGCGAGAAGTCTTATAAACACATTTACTAAGGGGTTATAAGATATGTCCAATTCTATGAGATTTTCGAAGACGTTGAAGTTGTCTGGAAGATTACGTAAGCCACAGTTACTCATGAAGAGTCTTTCTAGTTTTGGGAGTGGGGCCAATGCCTCCTGCAAATCTGGTGCGAAAAGGGGATTACCAGAAAGATGTAGAATTTTTAACCTAGTCGCATTAGCGAAAGCTTCTCCAGAAAGAGGTCCTTTTATTTTACAGTTGGATAAGTCTAGTAATTCCAAATGATTGACACTACTGCCTAAAGTTATTCCAACGTCTAAATCACGTAGTTCGTTATCGGCTAGTATTAGAGTTACGAGATTGGTACAGTTTGAGAACGTGTCTTCAGACAGGGACGTAAGGCCTGATTTCCTCAAATTCAAATATTCCAACCTGTTAAGACTGCCTAACACTTCTGGCCAATTTGTAGCTGTTAAGAAATTACCCGCGAGTTCTAAGTTTTTTAAATTGATTAAGGAATTGAAAACAGTATCTGGTATATCGACGAGCTGACAGTCGTTCAATTTTAATGTTTCCAAACCAGTTAAAAAGTCAAAAACTCCTTCATCTATCGCTTTAAGAGGATTATTTGAGAGGTCAACTGTAGTTAAGGATGTAATATTTTCAAAAAACTGAGGATTTATGATAGTTATCTTACAAGAACTAATATCTAGGTATTGCAGCGTGCTAGAGATCAGAAAAGGTCCCTCGATGACGTTCAGCGGGTTATCTTGAAGTTCTACGTTCAGCAATCCCCGGGAGTCTCTGTAAGGATGAAACGTTTTTATTTATAAGTAACACATAATGACGTGTAAGATCCGACATGTTAGGTCGTCAGCTCAGATCACTTTAAGCTCTTGTCAAAGTTAGTAAATGCGCACTGGGTTAATTTGCAAACTGTCCAGCGTCAACAAGTTAAGTGGTCTAGGCGGGTAATTCAATCTGCATTCTTTGCGCGACCATTATCTAATATTGGCGTCATGTCAAGTCGTAATCGCCGTAATCGAGGCATTTACTTCTGTGGACAGTGGACACACTCCGACAACTTCAAAAGCAATTGATACAATTTTGTAATTTTGTCATCAGGTGGTATTGTGTGCGCCTAATTCTTAGCCTTTCGTGGGAAAAATGTTCGAGGCCACAGCAACAATGATCCAATGTTACTTTACAATGATAAAGATATTTTCTTGACCACGTACAACGTATACAAAAAAAATCAAAACGTTTTGATACTAGTGTTAGGTTGTATTGTAGTTACTGGTATAAATACAAAACTATCTCTGTAAAGCTACTGAAATGATTTTAATGAAATTAGATACAGATTAGAGGTTGAGTAAGAACATAGGTTATCTTATTAAGTTCTAGGAATGCCAGTTAGTATTATGTATATTGTGGAAGGTAACTGCTACTTTAGAGTTACTGCGAATTCAATGAGATTACGAATATCTAGTTAACCTAATTAGGGACACTGCTGCTCTGCGGCATCGGAAGTCCTTCATTAAAACGCAGGTTGTGTTATTTAGCATCTACTTTTTACAAAATAACTTAAACTTTCATTTACACATAATGAAAGAAAGATTATACTCACAAAAACGCTTCTGGATCGACATAGCTGATGTTATTTCCAGAGAGATCCACGTCTATGAGATACTCCAGACCCTTAAATGCGTCTTTCTCTACTCTCGTTAGTTTATTGTTTGCGATCTGTAGTCTCCTCATCTTGATGTCGCCAGGGAAGGTGCTGATGTGCGTAATGTTGTTCCCGTTCAGATCTAGGATGTAGACGCTGAGGCTGAGCTCATCGTAGGGGATCTCGGTGAGGTTGCTCTCGGAGCAGTCCGTGACCCAGTTGATTCTGAAGTAGTGGCAGTCGCACTCGTCGGGGCACTCCAGCTCGAAGCTGTCTCCGTTGAACCCGAGGCACAAGCGCGATACCAGGAGGCAGAGGGCGAAGGTCGTCAGGCGCGCCATTCCAATTATATTGGTTTCAGCATACGAATATCCTAGTCATCTTCGATGATAGTATATCTGAAACTGAATATAAATAATTAAAAAAGTGAATGCTTGACAACCAATCCTTGTGTCGTCAATTGCTAAAACACATTACAATTTTTAATAAGTGCCCGAAAACACATACATATATAGTTATATATCTCTGCTATTTGGGAATCGAATTAATTAATAAGAATCTGTCTACAATTAATAACATGATTTGTTCGAGTTGTGATATTATATACTTTTTTAATCTTATTTAGAACGTTGGCATCTTTAGAATATTTATGGGATCGACTTATTTAAAATGTACAGAATGTACATTTTAACTAACTACCGGCCGACTACTAACTACAGGCCATTGACGGTGGCTATTGAGAGCTGTTAAGAAATCAATTTGAAATCTATGCAGCCGGCAATACTTGCATCTATTAAGCTTGAATAGAACAAATGAACGGCTCTTTGATGTCTATAGGGATGCGATGGTTCACTGGGTTTCACCTTGTAAGTATCTATATTTGCGAAACATTATGCTTACTCTACCTGGACTGTATATAATGTCAATTTGCAGACGACGTCTACATAGAATTTTAATTGAGACGTTTAGAGGAATACATTCCAGCGTGAATCATACAAGTCGCTAGCGTTTTTATTTGTTGCTAATATTAATAATCAGGGTGGAAAAGACTCGGCAATATACTCATTTTAAAATCATGTCATGATTTCTTCAGTTTAGTATCGTTAATTCAGAATGAATGAAATAATCGACGTATTACTTTGTTGCCCGGCTTTATATTTGGCTTTATGGTCTCTTCATAATTGGGGAAGTCTACCATGAATATTATCCTACCACGCTGTTCATATCCGTATTGGATTTACGACTTATATTTTGTTTTTATTGTAGAAGATTATTTTTTACCTATCGTTCCACGATTTTACCTATCATATGTTTAGTATTATAATGTAATAGTTTCATGCGGAAGAATGGTCGTCTGTTTCAACGAAATTCCTTTTCCTAATCGAAGACGTCACAAGATTGTACGCTAAGAGTTCCAGGAACGTGACATTCATCAAGCAGATGTTTGAACCAGTAATAACAGAATGATAATCGCAAGGATAAACAACAACACGTAGCTGTGTGACTTGTGTACGTGCACTGTAACATGCTAATTACCTCTGTGAAGTCAGTCAGCCGCTTTATCGTGTCTATTATAATAAGAATCTTATTAACTATGAAATATGTACATTGTTTTTTTATTTACTGGGTGTTCTACGGCTACGGATATATTGGAATTCCTAGAGGAAACTTTGGACTTCATCATCATCATTGCAATGGAAAACTGTTCAACTACTGTGCTCGAGTCTCGTCTTTTAATGCGAGGTACTATCTAGGTCACAGTGCACCAAGCCAAGTGCGGATTGAGGAGCGACCTATGTTTAAACCTATTATTGCTATCGTTGCTAGCCTGTACGTAGGCAATCTTAGAACACCTACATATATGTTATAAAACCCAGTATCTACAAAATTTTATGTGGATTTTAGTTCCATGGTTTACAATACGATGTGTATTAGTCAGTGACAGCGACTGTAAACTTCAACTCACATACGGCCGTACCCACCCGAAAAAGTATTTTTCCGAGAGGAAATTATAAAAAGTTTCATTAGCCCTGTTAAAACACTTTTTTAAATGTAGCACTATTTTAATTTTCCTGTAGGTCTATTGACTACGTTGTACGTATATTTTTATGTAGTTTAAAACTAACTAATAATTGTTATAAGTTTGTACGATACAGCCGATTATTCTCATAGGATAGAGGTTTTATGTTTAATCTTCACATGCATCAAATGCAACCAAAGCTGGGGTGGTATGTCCAGCGACCAGCGTTCAGCGTCCAGCATCGTTGTCGGCAGTAGAATAGAAACTGGACAATAGCGTGGTAATGGCCGGCGTCCTGTCGCACGCCGGCCGGCGCGAGCTGTTTCCCGCCAGAATTTTCCAGAACCATAATTCACTGTGATTGGATCATGCTTCAGCTCCGGCCCAATGTGCAGGATTATCAGAGAATTTTCCATTGTAGCATTGCTGACGATTTATTGGTGGGGTTGTAGTATAAGCTAGAATTTATGTTATAAAATGTTTTTGTGTGCTGTGTATGGATTTATTGTTTTGTGTATTTTCTTAAATGACGCACGAATAAAAAAGGGAAACACTCATTTGTTGTCTATATTATAATCTTTTTTATTCTTAAAAAAGCATTTGAATTAATTTGAAGGTACAAGTAATATAATTAAAAGATTTTTGTCAACGTAGTCGCATTCAATTAAATACGCCTTATTAAGAATAACTAAAAACTACCCGTCAGATGTCACTCAAAATTACATGGAATTATGCGACAAGGACTAGCTTATAAATAAAAAAAAGAATTGTTAAAATACACAAATTTACGGTATACCAAGTACAAGAAAAAACAACTCCAAAATGACTCGTCAGATGTCGTTCGACGTGGAATGGTACCATTTGAGATGCACCAGCTAATGGCTGAGAGACAATATATGT